>JAULBZ010002659.1:0-18252 GCA_032360805.1 Neoturris breviconis | reverse complement strand
CTTTAAGCTACTGATAAAAATAAAGCCGTAAACTGAACGTAATAACACCTTCAAACTTCGCTTGGAGGGTTAAAAATATTGTTTATAAATTAGTTAGCCTATCCAATTTATGTTAAACGTGTTTAAAGTCCGCAGGGAAGACGCTAGGAAAACGTTGATAAAGTTGTTCTAGCTACTTCGAGCTTTTAAGCTGAACACTATACTCAAAAAACTCTCGTCTACAGGTGATGTCCTGCAGTAATATTCAGGCTTGTGACAAAATCGTATTGAACTGTGAAAGCTCAGCTGATGTCGGAACGAACTAACCATTACGCCCTGGTGCTATACATAACGGACTAACCATTACGCCCTGGTGCTACACCTAACGAACTAACCATTACGCCCTGGTGCTACACCTAACGGACTAACCATTACGCCCTGGTGCTACACCTAACGAACTAACCATTACGCCCTGGTGCTACACCTAACGAACTAACCATTACGCCTTGGTGCTACACCTAACGAACTAAAAATTACGCCCTAAAGCTATACCTAACGTCGAAGGCGTTGTTCTAGCGCCTTTAGTGCAGACTTTGAACAAGTTTTTGTCCACTGGGATACAACACTACCAAATCCGAAGCTATGCTCAAAAATCCCTCCTCCACAGTGATTATTTAAAGGATCTTAAGTATTCAGCGTCATCGATGGTCTTAACTATTATTTGTACCGTGTCTGGAAAAAAAATATAAATCGTCGTAAGGTTGGACAGACGGTTTAGTTTGACGTAACTTCAAAGTTTTAATATGCTCGTAAGGTTAGACAGACGGTTTAGTTTGACGTAACCTCAAAGTTTTAATATACTACTTAACACAGCTTAGTCTTCATAATTTCTATGATATTTAAGATTTTATTAATGATTTTATTAGTGACCAAAACACTAAATCGAATGTAAGAAAGTCCCTAGTTGGCAAAAACATGTTCAAAGTCCATAGTAAAGGCGCTAGAACGACGTCTTTACGTCCAGACTTTACAACGACGTCATTTACGACGTTGGTTAGACATCGAGTATTCACAGGGTTCAATTCTCCACAGTTGTTTGTTCTCAGTTCGAGAAATGCTGACCCAACAAATATGAGTACAACATAGGAGTACAACAGGCCTGAATATAATATAACTGCCGGACATCACCTGTGGTGGAGCGTTTTTGAGTATAGTTTTCAGCTTTAAAAACCCGAAAACCATACTCAAATAACACTCCTTCACAAGCGAGGTAGTTATTATATTCTGGCTTGTACACTGACATTTTATATGATACTCGGATAATAAGTAGTACAGAACACATCGACTTTAGTACCGTACGCAGCACTTAATCTTAACTCAGCGGTAGCCCAGTGGGCAAAAAACTGTTCAAAGTCCGCAGTAAAGACACTAGCCGACGTTGTTCTAGCGTCTTTACTGCAGACTTTACACAAGTTTTTGCCCACTGGGAGCATTAGTTAGCGCTGTAGCTATGGAGTATATCTTCAACCTAGTGATACAAATCCTATCCATTTTTCTTCGCCGCTGTTCCGTGTTCGGAAAGGCAAGAAGCCCTGGGAACGAGGTTGCCATTTTCTCTCTCAGTCGCTTACGTACAGTGGACAAAAACTTGTTCAATTTCCGCATTAAAGTCTCTAAAACAACGTTAAACACTTGTTCAAAGTCCACAGTAAAGACGCTAGAGCGAACTTTGAACAAGTTTTTGCACACTGAGGTGTTTTAATTCTCAGCATTGGTGCTGCTTAATATTTAGAAACATCTCAGCGGGACTGTTTATAACAGACGTAGCTTCCCAGTAGGCAAAAACGTGAACGTTGTTCTAGCGTCTTTACTGCGGACTTTGAACAAGTTAAAATAGGATAATTTCTTATAAACTGATGACCAGCTAGTTTTTAAGTAGCTAGCTACGTTTTAAAGAATGGAAGGAAAGAATGGAAGGAAAGTTTCATTCAAATTGAAATGAATGGAACTGCGCTATTTGATAATAAACCATAGATACACACACCATAATAAAAAACATTACCCAGCTGGCAACAAACTTGTTTGAAGTAAAAACACTAAAACAACGTTGAAATCACAGACGTTAATACAGACGTTAAACAAGCTTTTGCTCCCTGAGATAAAGCATAATTATAAAATAGCAGCGAATTTATTAAAACAAAATTTCGGGAATAAGTGATAGCTACTTATCAGTCTCCCAAAATTAACTTCCGGAATTACCGGAATTAAGCATAGGAGAATATTCAGAACAAATTTATACACTTAAGCATTGATGCAACCTCGTTCACAGGGCTTCTTGCCTTTTTTCCGTGTTTATATTTAAACTTTATTGCCAGTATTCAAAGTTTATCCAAAAAAACTAAAATTGCCAGAAGCAAATAAAATGAGGTGACTCCCTGGCTAGAATGAATCAAATTTGGTCTGCATTACTTTTCCCAGTAGTCAGCTGGCAAAAACTTGTTCAAAGTCAGCAGTAAAAACGCTATCGACGTTGTTCTAGCGTCTTTACTGCGGACTTTAAACAAGATTTTGCCCATTGAGGTAGCATTATTATCTTTTAAATTCCCATCTGCTGTTCTCGTTTTTTACGTTTTTCTAAACTTAATTTTCCGTTCTATAAACAAGTGACGACCAGGGCTCGAAATAACAGCCGGTCATCACTGTGGAGGAGAGATTTTTCCAAATATTTTCAGCCAAGTTGGCTGAAAATATTCCAAAAAATCTCTCCTCCACAGTGATGACCGGCTGTTATTTCGAGCCCTGGACGACAACACAAAACATGACAAGTATGTTGTTCAAAATAGAAGATGGTCATAATTATCACAACAAAATACAACAAAATACGACATCATATAGAGCGATCTACAATACATTTTAAGGAATTGTTATCCTTTTATGGTAAAAAATTAATAAATAAAATCAGAAGACGTTTGGCTCAACGTAGATTGACCATGTTAGCGTAAAGAGGACCTCTGTGGGCAAAAAACATGTTTAAAGTCCGGCGCAAAGACGCTAGAACAACGCCGTGACGTTGTAACGCGTTGAGAACGTTGTGACGACAGTATGATAGCACGTTATACTAATGTTCAAACTCCACAAAATAACGTTAGAACAACGTTCTGTGAAAGTTGTTCTAAACGTTATTTTGCTGACTTTGAACAGGTTTTTGCCGGCTGGGCTAAGTATAGAAGAATCTTCATTTATTTTTAACCCAGTGGGCAAAAACTTGTTCAAAGTCCACGACAAAGACGCTAGAACGACGTTGTTCTAGAGTCTTTACTGCTGACTTTGAACAAGTTTCTGCCCACTGGGAGAAAAACAAACTTTCTTCACTAGTAAAAAAATCTATGATTCTCGATGTACCATATAAATATAGGTAAACAATAATATTAAAGACGCCACTTAACAAACCTCGCTCCCAGAGAGTCCTGGCCTAATACTCCATCAATAAGACAATGAGCCCTGGGATCGAAGTTGCTATTTAATAATAAAATATCAGCTGACAGAGATGTGCCATATTTAGATAAAAGAAGCTGATCGTCATAGCTTCTTATGGTTTAAAGAATTATTCATGACAGGACAAAGTTTAATAAAAACGAAAACATGTTCTTATAACGTGATAGAATCACGTGCTCAAATAAACGTGTTTTGTGTTGGTGGGAAAATTATAATTTATTTACATTTTTTACGATAATTCTTAATGGAATTTCTAGCGTTACTTCATTTTACAAATTTTTATGAAAGAATTTTGAATGAATATATGTTGAACACAGTCCATTCATAATATTTTCTTTCGTATGAACTTCATGAATATTTGAAAGAGTTGATAGAAGTTACTCATGTTTTTTTTCCTAATACAGCTACTACACTGCGTCCATTATTTCTGTGTCTCTGGAAAAAACTTCATATCATTCCCCAAAGTCCCACAACTTGTTCAAAGTTAGAAGCAAAGCCGCTAGAACAACATCGAACGACGTTGTTCTAGAGTCTTTACTTCTGACTTTCAACAAGTTTTTGACCTTGAAGATATGATACAAGGTCATCTCGAGAGACACCGAATTAACTTTTCAGGACTTGGCAAATGCTATGAAGGACAGAGCAAGCCTAAGCTGAACACTATACTCAAGAAACTCCTCCACAGGTGATGTCCGGCAGTTATATTCAGGCTTGCAGAGTGTTCTGGAGAATAGTGACTAATCACATCTTGCCCTTGGCCAACTGATATTGATGAATGCGTCCATACTTTCCCAGGGCGCTGTTCTACCGTCTTTACTGCGGACTTTGAACAGGTTTTTGCCCACTGCATTGCCAATTGCTTAGCAAGATTTCTCTTCCTGAAGGACCAGCAAAGATTTCCTGTTAAAAAGTGGCCGAAATAATAGTAAATAATCACTGTGGAGGAGGGACTTTTGAACATAGCTTCAGTAAACAGTACTCCGCTGTAACTGTATGTTTGAGGTGATTCCTAAGTGGATATATTCCCCAGTGGGTAAAAACTTGTTCCACATCCGCAGTAAAGACGCTCGAACGACAATATCTACCTTCTTTAATGCTGAGTCTCGCCTACTGAGAACATGGCCATTACGTGACCTGTAGCTGACTTGAGCATAGGTTCAGGCTACAGACGTCATGCCAAATAGTTGATACGTGACATAACTACACCTATTATATGAAAAATGAGCAAACAAAAGCTCATTCAAGATTTATTCCCTGTTCAAAGCCCATACAAATTGTTACTCATGTGAAAAAGTCATGAAAAGGCTGTTAAGAAATGCTCACAATTGCTTATTCTCGGTAAGAATTGCTTACCATCACGAGTCATTCGATATAAAAAAACGCAAACTAAAGCTCGTTCATGAGTAAGAAACACATGTAAGAAACGCCTACAAATATTTTTTTCCGTAAGAAAAGCTTACGAATCTTTATTCTTGGCTTCTCAAGGGACACTGAACAATATTTTCAAAATATAGGGCCTGTTACACTAAACAATATTTCGAAAATATTTTAATGTGTAGCATATTATTTTGAGCGTCGAAATATTTGTCAAATAATGAGTAAAAATATTTTCAGAATTTTTTTTAAAATCAAACCAAATTGATTCTGAGAATATTTTCTATTGAAATTGACAAAATGTTCTATTGAAAACGTCCGGAACTCCGACAAAGCAAGCTTTTATAAGCAATGCAGAAAGAAGCAAACAAGGTGGTTTGCAACAAGTTACTTTTTCATTAAAAAAAAGAAGATGATTTAACATTATTTTAATCTTTACAATATGATTACAATCGTGGCGCATATGATCCAAAGCATATGATCCAAAAAGCGCAAACAAGTAGAAAAATGATACTTTGGGCGCATCTACGATTACGTTGTTATATTTGCATTATTGTATTTTAACGTTTTTCTCGACATTTCTGGTTACCAGAACGTGAAAAAAGGAACACAAAATGAGACCCCAGAACAGGCACACGACGTCGGATTAACGTTGAACAACCTAGCAATGCCACTAGGACGTCGATCCAACGACGTGTGCATGCAGGGTCACTGGATGATGGTGGTCTAACGATGTTGTATGTTATCAGATGTTGAAACAACACTTTTTAGACTTGCGACCGTGGTACCACTATCCGATCAGTTATACGAGAAAGAGGAACATAGTAGAGTTGAATGTGACGGCTATTCTAATGAAATTCCGCCACCACCAGCGACACCTGGTGAGAACAAACTTGATCTTCGCAAAGAAAATCAGTTCCAATGGCC
Source organism: Neoturris breviconis (assembly GCA_032360805.1). Taxonomy (NCBI): domain Eukaryota; kingdom Metazoa; phylum Cnidaria; class Hydrozoa; order Anthoathecata; family Pandeidae; genus Neoturris; species Neoturris breviconis. The sequence goes on along the minus strand of JAULBZ010002659.1, from coordinate 12,477 downwards.
ACAACAAGCAAACATGCTTCGTTACTAGCGTTCGACATCTTAACTACGAACTTATAAACTCCGATTTCGCAGTAGTAAGATTTTATTTTTGCACGCCCAAAATATTGATGTTACACGCCTATTTTTGCACGCCCAAAATATTGATGTTACACGCCAATATTTTGACAATATTTTCCAAATAATGTTGTCTGAAAAAAATTATCCAGTTTAACAGGCCCTTTAGATTAGTTTAGTTGTTAGAGTAGGCTAATACAGAAATCGGGAAAGAAATCGGAGACACTCGGGGAATCGGAAATAAGTTGTAATTCCTCTGTTCTTTAATCTTTCCCTGTGTTGTCATTGCGCACAACTTCTCTATAATCTAATGGTGACCCGTGACGTCAATTTCAGCCAATGCAATGTCTTCACTTGGCTTTCACAGTGATTATTTTCGTCTAGTGGAAATCAAAATTATTAGATCTATTCACAATTGCATGAAAACGAGGCTGCTCAAAGTAGGAAGTTTGTTGTAATACAATACTTCTTTTTTAAGCAGCTGCGATTTGAACGTTGTTTTAACGTTATTTTTTTGACTTTGAACAGGTTTTTGCTGGCTGGATTATGATGAAACGAATTAACTGGTGTGCCTTAGGAGGAGTGGTTCTGAGTTTATTGGGAACTTTTTCTGTACTAGTAAATATTCTGTATTCGGAAAACAATTTTAGATTGCAAACCTTGATCAAAGTTCAAGTACAGGAAAGTGGTATGCAAATAACCCAGTAAGCAAAAACTTGTTCAAAGTCCGCAATAAAGGTCTTTACTGCGGAGTTTGAGCAAGTTTTTTGCCCACTGTGATGACTTCTGAAATAAGAAACAAAGAATTTTAACCCACTTCCAGAAATACATGCGAAAAAAAGGGTAGATTCTTAATCAAGAAAACATGGATTTTTTTTAGTCAATCCGTTGGTGATCCTTTGAGGGAAGAGGAAAAATCGGAAAACACACACACACGCACAGCTATGATAATTCAAATGACGTTTAAGATCAACAACACCCAAATAAATTATTTTGACTTAAGAAATGGTCCAAAAATTCAACCATAATGAAACAACATAGAAGGGAGTCGAGATTGCAATGGATTAGTTTCTTCGTAGCGCTGACTGACGTTTTAAAACAACCCAAGTGAGATTATTATGACTAACATTAACTGAACAATCAACATAATAACACTAGTTAAAACACAAGCATCCTTGTTAAAAATGATATCATCTAACTTAATTTATTTTCAACTTTTAGTCCTCTTTATATGGAGACCGATATATCGCTCAGCCGATATAACTCGCTGAAACGATATTCCGTCTCGTTTCTGTAGTCATATTGGCAGATCATTCATATGGCAAGCGAGTTACCTCGCGTAATCGATATATCGCTTTATTCATCCGAGATGTCAGCTCAGCGACATGAAATATACATATTTCACGACATGTCAATGGTTGAAGAAACGAAATAAACGTTATATCGGGTTTATATAAATGGAAGAATGAGTTATACCGGCAAAGTGAGTTATATCGGCTGAGCGGTATATCGGTCTCCATAAAAAGAGGGCCTTATAATGTAGAAGTTTAATCCCACTCATTAAATATCTTTTTAATTACTTTATAATTGAATTTTATAATTGACAATAATTACAACGGTCAATAAATGTAGATTTCTATCAGCGGAAAATTCCGCCCGGAATCTAAAATAAGACTTTTCATTGGTAAAAATTGACATCACTTGACAATTTCTACTAATGGAATGTCGTCTTTAGGATTCCACGCGGGATTTTCCGCTAAAGGAAATGCATACATCGTGTTAATGAAAACCACATAAGAACTACATGACAATAATTTGTAACTCTAAGTTGTCATCTAATTCGTCATTTTTAACCGCAAATCACTGCTGGCATGTGACCTCTTATCAACGTCACGACGTCAAAAAAACGTCTTTTTGACGTTAATAAGACGTTGCATGCTATTAATTCCGTCGCATTTGACATTAATTCCGATTGGTACGAGACGACTAATTAACATCAAAAAAACGCCATAATAACGTTGATTCGCCGTCGCATGTCGTTCTGCTTTGTAGCTTGAAGCTATGCTAAAAAAATCCCTCCTCCACAGTGATTATTTTGCTCTTATTTCAACATCTAATTGCACAGTGTACAAGATAAGAGCACTGTGAAGGTGTGATTTTAGAGTACAGATTCACTATCAAGATTGGTTAACATACCAAATCCGTGGCTGAAATAACAGAAATAGCCTGAACCTATGCCCAAAAATCACTCCGCCACAGTGATTCTTTTCTCTTTTTCACCATTGCAAATGCTGTAATTTCTTCATACCTTTTTACCCCACATATAAGCCTGTGCGCCTGCATAAAGGCGCATGCGCCTATATATGCGCCTATATGGGCGTAAAACCCAGACACCTTGAAGCTGACAATAAACATATTATGAAAATGCTAAAAACGGTAATAAAGTAGCATACGCTAATAGACCTTCGATGCATCTAGGCCTATGCACAAACGCCACATTTTCAGTTTCAAAATATCCCAGGATTTTCAGGACTACATCGCATGCGCACTGATGTTCAAACGAATACTACAAAAATCGCAAGAATCGGCAAAGGTTTAATGCTTTGTTTGTGTTTTTGCGGATCGAAAGAGAAGCCAATCCTTATCCCTTCGGTAAATAAGAAGAGTGAAACTCGAATAGTATGGGACGTTATGGGAAGACACTTTCATGGGAACAAAATTCAAAATTAGCACAAAACAACACCCAAATAAAGTATTATGACTAAAGGGATGGTCCAAAAATTCAACCATAATAAAACTACATAGAAAGAAGTTACGCCATCGAATTTGTAACGTTCTTCTAGCGTCTTTACTGCTGACTTTGAACAAGTTTTCAAGCCCACTGTGTACAAGCTAATGAAGACGTTGGTAGGGTTAGCAATGACGATAAGAAAAATTGTCGAAAAATAATATTGAAAAATAAGGTTTGCCTCCTAAGAAAAACACCACACATTTTGTTTTATTGTGCGTCATAAAAGCGACTGTTTTTTGACATTAAAAGGTACGTCATAAAAGCGACTGTTTTTTGACGTTAAAAGGACATTGGACCATTATACATTGCTTAATAATTCAAAAACAACATTGAATGTTTCAAGATAGAATGTTGACATCTGTAACATCAGTAGTCGAAATAAAGACTAAATAATCACTGTGGAGGAGGGACTTTTGAGCATTGCATCAGACTTTACAGCTCAAAGTTATCTTCTCGGCAGTGATTATCTGCGCTTATTTCGACTGGGTTTTTCTACAGAAAAAACTTCTAAGACAAACTAAAGTTTCTCTAATTTATGTGACAATCGCGTTCCTTAATCTTAAAAACACCAGGTGTTTTTATGACTCTCTTTGACGTTTAATGCATTTTTTCTAATATAATTGGAAAAGAACATTCCAAGTTTCAAGAAGGAAAGTTGATAAACACGTGACAACAGTGGTCGAAATAAGAGTAAACACCAATGGAGGAGTAATTTTTCAGCGTACCCAGAGTGCAAAAACTCGTTCAAAGTCGGCAGTAAATACCCTTAAGAAACAACGTTGTTCTAGCGTCTTTACTGCGGACTTTGAGCAAGTTTTTGTCAAAACTGGGTAGCCATGCAATGCCATTGTTTTTATTTCGTTTACAATTTCGAAATCATATAACTGTATAATTATATAATTAAAGAAATTAAAATTCCAAGGTAATTATCTTATCAGTCATTTTAATTATGGAGTGATTGGAGGGGGTTACATATGACCAGAATAATTAAAAATTATGAGATCTTCACTACTCTGCGATATCAACTAAACGTTGAAAGAACGTTGTTCTAACGCACAAAGAACGTTGTTCTAACGTTATTTTACTGACTTTGAACAGGGATGTATCGGCTAGGAAAAAGAAGCCAATGAACTACAATATTACTTAGTAACCACTCTTCACCGTGCATACTATTTCACATGCGTCCAACTAAATATTACGGTCAACTTCTGGGTGGTACTACAGTCAGTGGTCCGCTATAAGAGCAAATAATCACCACAAAGCCTGAAGCTATGCTCAAAAATCCCTCCTCCATAGTGATTATTTTACTCTTACTTCAACTGCTGTTCTACACAGGGGTATCTATGAATAAGTCAATGCCAAAGGGAATTTCCTGTGGGCACATTGTGTAAAAAAAAAATGTCGTCACCGATCACGCTGTCAATTATGATGATAATTACTATTTTACTGCGGACTTTGAACAAGTTTTTGCCCACTGGGAATTAACTTTAATGTAATATTAATGTGACGTCATCAATTTAACGATTGCTGCAATGTTTAATCTAACATTGTCACAGCGGAAAAAAACTTGTTCAAAGTCCGCAGTAAAGACCCTAGAACAACGTTGTTCTGGCATCTTTACTGCGAACTTTGAACAAGTTTTTGCCCACTGGGGTGTTTTATTTCTCAGCATGGTGTTTAGAAACATCTCAGCAGAACTGTTTATAACAGACAGAGCTTCCCAGTAATATTCATGTGACGTCATGGCATCATTTTTTTTCTCCTCGGACCATGTAACGATAGAACTCCCCCTAACTTACAAAAACCTAAATTTGAATAAGATACTTAATCCTCGAATCATTATGTGGAAATCCAAACGTAAATATTTAGAAAGTTTTCGAAATATGATATCTATCACGTGCACAGAACATGTTAAAAATAACTCAGTTATAAATAATAACCAATCAAAGATTGTTTCTATTTAACATGAACCAATCATAGAGATTGTTTTGATAATTTCGAATGTTATTCTACTTTAACAATGGAATCTTAATTATTTAAACCATATAAGTATAGGCTGATAATGAAAGACATCTTCAGAATCAGTTCGAATAGAATAACTCACCAAGGTAGTCATAAAGCGTCTCAAGAGGGAGAAAGAATTATCACACTTAGCAAACAAACAAACTTTAATGACACAAGGGTGAATGCTTTTATAAAGAAAAGTCAGACACAGTTCAAAAGTACAAGAAACAAATCTCGAAAGTGAACAAAACAGTTTAGAAAAATCTTCGAAAAAAAAAAACTTTCGCAAGCGATTATTACTGGCACATGCAAATATGTTATACAAATCAAGTAACAGCTCTTCATCATCACCAACAAAGAACTTGTCAAGTAGCTCAACAAAAAGCACGTCAAATGCAACGAAAAGCAATAACACAACAAAACAATTAAAATGGAAAACAAAACCCTTAAAAGTCAACTCTGGCAAGTAAAATCAACGAACGAAACGAGAAGAAATATTGTAAAACATGAAGAAAATTCGAACGAAAAAAATTATTATGTAATTTTTACTCGATTGGAAAAAGCTTAGAATTATGGTAGCGTATATTCTAAATCATCATCATGATAACTCGCTTAAACATAAACACGTCCACGTGGTATAAAAAGTCGATTATATTTATGTTGTAATACTAAAAGCTAAGAACAATAAAATCTGCCAAGAAATGAAAAAAGTGAAGATCTTCATGGAGATCTTTTATATTTATATTATTGTTTACGATGATTGATTCAAGTAGACTAAGCATTGATTGGTTTCTGCATACTAAAGAACCAATCAACTTACGAGTTCGTTGGCATAACACTCTTTGCAGATATCATTAAAGATTCCTAAATTCAAATTCAGTAAAAATGAAACTGCACAGGAGAGTGGTGTCAAGTCAACATACTTAACCTCAGTGGGCATAAAAACTTGTTCAAAGTCCGCAGTAAATACGCTAGAACAACGTTTTCAACGTCGTTCCAGCGTCTTTACAGCAGACTTTGAGCAAGTTTTTACCTACTGGGTCGGTGCTCTACTTTGTAAACTTGATTCGATTACATGGCATCAATTATTTCGTTGTAGAAATCCAGAGTGCAAAAACTTGTTCAAAGTCAGCAGTAAAGGCGCTAGAACAATGCCGTTCAATGTTGTTCTAACTCCTTTTACTGCTGACTTTGAGAAAGTTTTTGGCATTTTATTTATAAACTACATTCATTTTTGTACATTTTTTTAAACTCAATTTAATAATAAGATATATATTTTTAAATAAAAAACGCATTTTCTGTCTTGTTTTTCACTTATCTGTTTTTCTTTTCAATATGATGTTGGCCTAGACCTAGACTTTGCCTTGCCTAATGCATTCTGATTCTGTTATTACAAATGAAAATGTATACACTAGCCTTGAATATTATAACTTAAATTTGTGGCCAGACTATTGTTAAGAGTTAAAATAGTCGTTTATCAGCTTATCTTGACGCCACTTACCAATGGACATAAACTTGTTCAAATTCCGCAGTAAAGACGCTAGAACAACATCATTCGACCCTGTTCTAGCATCTTTACTGCTGACTTTGAACAAGTTTTTGCCCACTGGGTAGAAGTAACATAATTAGAAATTGAAATCGCAATCTACTCCTATGGACATTGTTCCCACTAGTTTTGCGCAGTTTTTGTGAGCAAATCTTTGAACGTTGTTCTAACATTATTTTGCTGACTTTGAACCAATTTTTGCAGGCTAGGACATTATTGAACTTCTCATATTTTGCTATAAACTTCAAAAATTTGGTAGGAGCAAAGTTCACATTTTGCAGACTTTCAAAAAAAAATGCAACCAGATATGCAAAGTCCATATTTCTGAATTATAAATAATTTACAGAATAGTTCATTATGGACAACCTCGTTCCCAGGGCTTCTTGCCTTTTCGAGCACGGAAGAGCGGCGAAGAAAGCCGCTCTTCCGTGTTCGAAAAGGCAAGAAGCACTGGGAACGAGGTTGTTCATACGGTATATCATGTGAGCTTGATTTCGTATGTATACTCAAACCAATAGGCTTTAATTTATTGATGTTCACAGTAAATCAATGCATTAATTAATATAAGCATATAATGCTATTTAATGAAATCATGGAGAACATAACTGTCAAAGAAATGGTACGAATCCATTGTAAAATTGCACTCCTCCACAGAGATTGTTTATCAATATCTCAAGTTGAAAAGATTATATTTTTATGTTTAACAAGATTGTAAATTAGGTACTAAGTGGGCAAAAACCTGCTTAAAGTTCGCAGTAAAAACGCCTAGAACAACGTCGTTCGACGTTGTTGTAGAGTCTTTGCTGCGAACTTTGAACAAGTTTTTACCCACTAGGTAATACTGAGTTGCTAAGTTGGGATTAGGGAATTGTTAAGGTATTAAATATTAGTAACAATAATAATAGTATAATACGTAGGTCTTAGCTACAAAGATTTAATCGTTCTATTTAGAGGCAATCTATGATTATGCTAATCCGTTTATTTAGGTTTTCATTAATAAGGTTATAGATAGAATTGGTAGAAATATTATAGTGCAAAGTACAGAAGTCGGATTAAACGTAAATAGTGCTAGAAATGAGAGTAAACACTGTGGAGAAGTTATATATTAGCATAGCTTCAGGCTGCAAAAGCCTATAACCATGCTTGAAAATCACTCCTCCACAGTGATTATTTGCTCTTATTTTGCCCACTATGAAGAAGAGCTATGTCAATGATCAATTAATAGCAAGATCGTTGACTCGATACTCTCCATTACAGTGATTATTCGTACTTATTTTAGGCACAAGTTTTTACAAATATTTGATTGATATGTCACTATTGAACATAACAAGATATGAAATGCCTTATTTATTTCCACTATGCACAATCTTCAAAATCTTATCTTTCTAAATACAAGCTGACCTTTTGTATTATAACGAATAGTAAACCAACATGTTGTATAGATAGATCAATGAATGACGTGCAGGAACATGGAACAGAAATGTACATCTACACGCAATAATGGTGTATCATCACCGCACTACAAAATTCGTTACATTTTTGCAACAAATCTTTTTTGTGCAAAATATAAAAAGTTACAAGCGTATTATTTTCTCAAAATACAGTAGTTCAATTGACAAAATCATCATGAATTCGGACATTTGAAGCTAATGGGTTTAGATTAGTGAACGACATGCAGGAACAGAGGGAACACAAGTGTATGTGTGCACGCCATAACGACTTGTCCACCCGGTGGGCAAAAAGTTCAAAGTCCGAAATAAAAACGCTAGAATAGCAAATTTTTGCCCACAGAGGTGTTCAATAATAACAAATAATCATTGATAAGTCATTGGACATGGTAGTTTCTCAAGCTTTTACGTATTCTGTAGGCTTTTACACTGTGTGGGTATCAATCTTCAATCGTTCTGGCACGCGCTTATCTTAATTAACTTCCTTAATGAATTTAAGATTACTAAGCAAACAAAAAAAAATGCATTTAACCACTGTAACCATGGATACAAAACAAAATGCTTCAGGATTCCATTGTAATAGCACTCATTATGATTAACGTATATATAAACATTTTCATGATAAAGTCATAATTACCTAGAAACCAACACCAAAACAAATACTCTGAAATTAAAATGACGTGGCTGAAATTTTTTTTTTCTTTCTTTTTTTGATTAGCCTGTTGATATGGCCTAACCTTTTTTGTTGTTGTTTATGTTTGTAGTAATCGACCAACATTATGATTATTTGTCTCCCAAAGCTAAAAACCTGTTCTGCTCTAGGTCTGCTCTAAATACGGTAAAAACGTTTGTTGCAACGTCTCTACTGTCAACTTTGAACAAGTTTTCGCTCACTGTGTAGTTAGAAGATATGAAATCACAAGAAGTTGGTGTAAACACCCGGATTAAGGGATACAATTACTTGATAAGCATCAAAAGAAAACACCTTAAACTCCACCATTTTGTTTTTTTGTTTGTTATACAATTCAGCAAAATGTACTATCGAGCATGTAGAATAGCTACTCTTTAGTTCCAATGAAATTACAAGCAGTAGAGGTGTCTGTGAGATAGAGGATTTTTTCCCCCTATTTAGTGCAATTAGCTATGTTCAGGATAAAGGTAATAAAAGGAAATCTCTCAAAAATGCCTCGTTGTCAGAGTACAAAGTTCAATAAGCAATGTCCGCTAGTTTGTTGACTCAACACTTTTTTTCAGGGATATTAAAAAGGCTTACTTCAAACTAGGTATTTCCCTAACAAACATTCTTTATGAAAGTTAAAGTCTTAGGGAATAATAAGCATCCTTTCCTTACCCAGCCGGCAAAAACCTGTTCAAAGTCAACAAAATAACGGTTTTTTTCTGACTTTGAACAATTTTTTTTCAGGCTGGGATTGCAGGTAATAATATAAACCCATTGGACAAAAACTTGTTCAAAGTCTGCAGTAAAGACGCTAAAACAATGTTAAAAACGTTGTTCTAGCGTCTTTAGGGCAGACTTTGAACAAGTTTTCGTCCAGTGGAAAGAGTGAGGAATATTCGCACTAGAACAACGTCAAAGAGCTTATTTACTGCTGACTTTGAACAGGTTTTGGCCTACTGGGTTGTTTTTGCTTATATAATTGTTCTGATCATGATTAGCACGCATGCTTTGCTAATGATTCGCTAATTTGTTTTCACTGGTATCCAAGTGGGCAAAAACGTGCTCAAAAGTCCGCAGTAAAGATGTTACAGCAACGTCAAACGTCTTTACTGCTGACTGCGAACAAGTTTTTGGCCACCAGGATAATTTATAATATTCATGATGTGATTGTCTTCATTGGGATGGCTAAAATGCATCTCTAGTGCTCACAATATTAGAGTCACTATTGAGGAGTGAGCTTTATCTATACGTTTATGCTACAAAGCCTGAAGTAATAGCCAAAAACCCTCATCCATGCCTAGTGGGCAAACACTTGTTCAAAGTCCGCAGTAAAGACGCTAGAATAACGTTTTCAACGTCGTTCTAGTATCCTTACTGATGACTTTGAACAAAGTTCTACCCACTGGCCAGCGTCTTTACTGCACATTTTAAACAGGTTTTAGTTCACTAGAAAAGAGCATTCTAATGCAGGTTCACATATCTTGATGTTATTTTTGTTATTTTAAGACACCAGGTTTCCAATTTCACAGGAATGTAAACAAAACAGAGAAAATTCTAGACATAGTAAATTCGATTAATCATGAAGTTTTTAAAAACTGACAGAAGCACATTCTAAGGAAAATGTAAAATATATAATGACCTTCTATTTTTCCCCCAAAAAACATGACTCAAGCTTGAAATATAACATATTGTAACATATACAAGTTATACCATATTGCTTCAAGTAAGAACCCCCTAGAATTTGGACCCCCCCCCCTCCCTCTTAAAGCTGTAAGGTTATTAGGCATCCCCTATTCGAATAAGTTCCAATCCCACTCCCAGTTAAAATGTAACAAAATAAGTAAGTACTCAGCAAGCCTGAATATAACTGCCGGACATCACTTGTGGAGGAGTGTTTTTTGAGTATACTCAAAAGACACTTCTCCACAGGTGATGTCCAGAAGTTATATTCAGGCTTGCTCAGGTACTTATTCATATATTTCCAACTAAAATAAACACTGTAATTTCATTTTTCCTATTCCTGGTACTTCGACCAATGTATGCTATAAAGCCTGAATCAATGCTCAAAAATCACTCCTTCACAGTGACTATTTAATTTATTTTAAACGCTAAAATACGATATGGATATCATACTTCATTTTAAAAAGAATCAAATGTCAATTGACAGAAATCTGTCAGCAAGTCTGTAACAGCAGGCGTGGCACAAAGAATGGTTTAAAATTACAAGAACTATTTTGTCTTAAAACTTGAAACTATTTGCTTTCCATCGCATTTCTAGACTGTCAAAAACGAGGGTAAAAATATCATAGACATTAACCTAGAAATCTTGTTGTTTTTAGCAGCTTAGTACCCAGGCTCTTGGAACAAATGCAAATTTTCATGCAGTTCGTCGTGCTTATCTAAATTTAAGGCTTTTTGCCTACGATGAAATTCCAATATTTTGCACAAGGCTGAAATGTGTCTAAAATATTAATGTGAGCGGTTGTATCTTCTCTACGGTAGACTTTGAACAAGTTTTTACCAACTGGATTATTTTCAGGTTATGCTTTTGTTTTAAGAACAAAAATTATATCCAATGCCGGTTATTCCCTGGATTACCAGAAAATTCTTCGTCATTCATCGTTGTTGTTTTTTCTCTCTCTCTCGCTTTAACATGCCTTTCAAAGCCTCAACAAAAGGAAGTGATCCAGTGCCAGAAAAAGGAGAGAAAAATGAATCATAAAAATTGAATTTTAAAATTATAATCCCAACACACTGATTGAACCCTAACCCCAACCCTAACCATCCCAGCCAGCAAAAACCTGTTCAAAGTCAGCAAAATAACGTTCAAAGAACGTTGTTCTAACGTTATTACTCTGACTTTGAACAGGTTTTTGCCAGTTGGGATAATCCAAAACACTGTAGAGTTACAGTATTACAGTATTAGTATTATATTAAAATTGCCATAATTATTTTGAATGGTTGAATTTCAGTGGGTGGGGGGGGGGGGGGGGGAAGGAATCACTTTCTATATTATTGATTGATAAAAATTCTTTCGATTGCATTTAACGTGGGTTGAAAACAAACAGAAGAAGAGGATGAAGGAATATTACAAAATTTATTTACTTTCACACGATGTCCCAGTGGGCAAAAACTTGTTCAACTTGTTCACTGGGACAACTTTGCTAATGCTGATAACTTTGCGGTAACCCGAGAGAAAAGCAGAACTATTTAGAAAATTTATATTTTAGATTATTGATTTGATTATTTCACAATACACCCAGTTGAGAAAAGCATGTTCAAAGTCAGCAACCAAGACGCTTGTACAACGTGTTCTAGCGTCTTTACTGCGGACTTTGAACAAGTTCCTGCCAACTGGGTTAATACTAAAAAGTTTCTCTTTTAATCAAATAAACATCTGTTGTTGCAGTATAAGAGTAAATAATCACTGTGGAGGAGTGTTTTTGAAAACACTCCTCCACAGGTGCTGTCCAGTAGTTATATTCAGGCTTGTTCGACCATTTTGTAGGATATACCTTACTTAGATATAATATTTTCAACCTCGAAGAGCTGAAATGTCACCAGTAAGGCAAAAATCTTTTTAAATCAAAAAATCACAAAGACAAACAAAAAACAACTATTTTAAGAGGATTTCCGTAGATCATAATGAAAAATATTTACAATTCATTTCTACTTCTAACTAGAAGAAAGAAAAGAAGTTTTGTTTACACACTATTTAACATTTGTTAGTCAAAAGTAACATTCACACACAAGTTACACAAGAATATCACGCTATCTGCTATTCTAATTTTTTAAATAAAAGAGCTCTTCAAGCAGTTTTTGGTGGAATTCATTTGAAAATTCATGTGCTGGTCTAAACAAGAACATGTAACCATTGCCAAGCCTGAATATAAGTGCCGGACATCACCTGTGGAGGAGTGTTTTTTGAGTATAGTGTTCAGCTTAAAAGCTGAAC
>JAULBZ010002658.1:0-18262 GCA_032360805.1 Neoturris breviconis | reverse complement strand
GTTTCTTTCATCACAATAAATAGTTTGAGATCAAAATAATTATTTTGGCCAAAACAAGTGATTACGCGACTTTAATCGAAGCATTACGGTAATTTGATTTTTGTTTATTTTGAATCAAAATAGCAAAAAGGCAAAATTTCATGGCCAAACTCTTATTAGTTTCTGATTTATATGAAGGCATAACGTCACACACTCTTTCAACGAGCCAAAACAGGTCAATATTAATAGAGTTAAACGGTGCTAAATACCTGCTTTACACTCGTGGGAACACCTTTTATTTGCTGCTTGAATAGAACGTGCTCTTTCAATCTTTGATCTTTGAACAGTCGTCCTTGCTTCAGAGGTTTCTTTTTTGAATTCGTTAAGGAAAGCAGTAAATTCACTTTCCTTAGCTGTATACTTTTCGATACCTTTGGTGAGTCTATCTAATATATCTTTATATGGCTTGATAAATTTATTTACAGCATTTTCGATTACTTTTGGAATCTTGTTTGAAACTGCCGCAAAAATATCCAATTCAATCTGAAAAGTAAGGATTCTACTGAAAAGGCATTCTAATGTTTTGATGAATTTATTTATACTCATACCCTTATCCATCCATCATTTGCGGATTTGCTTGGCTCAAATGATTGATGGTTTGTTCAAATGAGATTATTACTGTTACAATGATATTACAATGATAATATGCAATAGAGAGGTTAAAGGAAAGGTTAACCCTAGTTTAACCGGTGGGGGGGAGGGGGGAGATTATCGTAAAAAGACAATGAATATTTTGAAAAGACAATGCCTTTATTTTACCACATGAAACTTGATGTGATATAAGTACCAACTGTAACGAACATTTTAGCCAAATTTGTTTTTATCATGCAAATTTGTCTTTTTTTTATTTTTTATTTATTTATTTGTTTTACATGGGTAACTCGTAAGTCAAACTATAAATAATGTCAGCTTCATAGCGCATTGCAATCAAAATTTCAGAAACATAATACGTCAACATAAAGAGAGTAACGTCCCTGCACAAAAAGAAAGTTGCATTGCAACAAGTTTAAACTTTCAACAATAAACGCATCATTATCATCATTAATGAAAATATATATTCTGTAGATATTCTGTTAACTTACAGAGAAATCAAGCTCTTTTAGATCAGCTCCTCTGTATTCAGTAAACAACCGCAGTCCTCCAGGTATTGATTTAAATACATTTCCTTTGTGTGTAAACTCATATTGGAATTTATTTCCACCTGCGTTAGTGATATCAATTTGAGCATCTCCTTTGTAACCAACTGTAGCAATGTAACCTTTAATATGTCCACCTACGAATCCAGCATTATTATATTTGATGCTATATTTTGGTCCAATGGTATTAGCATCTTTCTCACTCAATCTCATTTCTGCACGAACTTTCTTCTTCGGGACTAAAATAATATAGTGATAAAGTAAGTAACGACAAGTTTCAATGTCGTCAGGGCAACCGCTAATAGTAAATGGCTCTTTATCCGCTGCGATGCTTACTAAACAAAATACGTCAGTGTTCTAGTGTAGTGTCCATTTTAGCCCACAAGGATAGTTACTTCTCTTAGCCAACCATAAGTAGATAAAAAAAAGCCTGATGATGCTAAGGTTAACAGTTGGTCGACGGAATTCGGACACGAACTGAAGGCTCCTATTTCGTTAGCTTCAACCATTATCACTGCGCAAAATACTACTGAATACAGACCCTTATAACTCCGTATTTGAACTCTGTATTGTCATATATGACAAACTTATACGTGTCCGTATTCAGTAGTCTTTCAAGTTGTGTATGCAAGGGATTGTGCCACTCTTTTCCCAGACAAAGTTAATTGATGGTAATCAATGTACCGACCAAATATGGACGAAAGAGGAACAACCACCACTATGCTACGGTGAATTAAGATTAAAATAGAACTACACACGATGTGTACCTATTCTCTATAGTCTTCTCTATTCTCTTTATTCTGTATATCTCCATTATATACCCGTATCTTTACTGTGTATTGACATTATGGAAATAAGCAGTCTATAAACAGAAATATACGGCTCCTTGTTCTGTAATCTATAATGTTTTGTACCTGTTCGAGTTGAACCATCCGGTGTAGTTGTTGTTACTTCTTCTTCACTGACAGCCCATTTCATAGCTGGTAAGTCAACAACCAAATTCACAATATTATCATTAAATGTTGCAGTTACACGTTGCCCAACCCCATTTGCTGTTTCAATTTCACCATATAAGTGGAAACCAACTGCAGCTTTTATATCTCTCTCTGGCACATCCCAAATTTCACCTGCAGCCAAAAACAATATTAAGAGTGATAATCACAAAATTTGATTGGCTGTATTTAATTAAAAGTTAAGGCAGTCTTTACATACACCCCGAAATAAGTTTCACCCTAAACGATCTTTCATTTGGTTGGTTTCTACGAATAACCATGTATAGGCTGGCTCCATAAAGGCCTGCTTAATAAACATTAATGGCATGAACCACTTATTTGTTTAATAATAACTGTAAGAACTCATCAAATAAACAACAAGTTACAACTCAAACGCGGCAAGAACCCACGATTCCGGAAATATTGCCGCGACGTTCTTAAGACTTCTTGTGCCCATCGGTTCCAATATTAATTTCTAAAGAGCATCTACTACATACCACACTAGCTTCTCTGCAGCAGCCGAAGATAATCAAGGAAGTTAATGCATTGTAACAAGTTCTACTTTGAACAACGATAAATATTATATAACTTAACCCTACCAGGGGTGGGATGATAGTAAACCCGCGGCTAACATCCCTTTCATCTTCCATATCTTCTAAAGTACTGATACATTCAATTGAAATTATATGACTTTCTTACAAATTTCCCGGTATTGTTTTCCATATAATTTTGAAAAAAGTTTTTTAAGTATTTTGCTGACATAAGCAAAAAATTGCAAAATTTGGCAAAATGATTAAATATTAAAAATTGGCTATAAATGCACAAAAAGTGCTGACCTCATCAAAAATTTCATGTCAAATCATAAAGAGCTACTTCTACCCCTTGAAAATTACAGAAGAATGAGTATTAAAACATTGTGGATACAGGTGACCCCCCACAAAAGAGATACTCAATGATATTGTAAACGTTGGACAAAAACCTGTTTAAAGTCCGCAGTAAAGGCACTACCCAGCCGGAAAAGAACTGTTCAAAGTCAACAAAATAACACTAGAGTAACGTTCTTTGAACTTTGTTTGAACGTTATTTTGCTGACTTTGAACAGGTTTTTGTCGGTTGGCTAGCAACTTTATTGTGGACTTTGAACAGGTTTTTAACAACAGTGGCAACGCCATATTTTTAACTTACCATCAGCTCCCGAGTGATAAGTAAAGCAAGCTTTTATAATGGTGGAATCCTTGTAAAGAGCTTGTCTAAATGTTGCACCAAATGCAGCAAATAAGCGTCTAACTAAGAGGTTCCTAGCTTTATTCATTGGTAGACATGCATAGAATTTGTTTCTATTCTTGTTGTCTGCTGTATCTCTACCATAAACATATTGTCTGGAGTTTTCACCACCAGGCATTTCTATTTCATTTCCAAGCGATGAACCAATCAAAAGACGAGATGATAATTCTAATCGTAAAAAGCATAAGATGAAACACTACCAAATACAATACATTCCCGCACGTTTTTTTATAAGAACACCAAACTAGTTCTCAGGGCTTCTTGTTTCTTTAATTTATTTCTCGGGTCTGACAAAAAAAACAGTGAGACAAAAAGCGCTGGGAACGAGTTTGCAAGAACACGTCAAATTCTCATCAGTCTCGTTGTTCTTATTTTTTCTTCAATTCAAGCCACAAATATTCTTAACCCTTTGAGTTTTTGGAAAAGTAATTTCCAAAGAGGGGACTTGAATTGTGTATTGCCACGTATAAAACACAAGCCAAACCATGTCTTAATAATCACACAATACATATTCTGTATAGAGAGTTATATATGCTGTACAATAATAACGCCTATCATTCTAGGGCGTCTATCAGGGCGCTATCTCAGGCACTATTATATGACTACTGTTTAGGTTTTAAATTGACTCCTCTACAATTGACAGTGTATGGAGTAAAACTAACTCAGACTTATTTGTTATTTAGAAAAGGATTAATTCAGATTTGTATCAATAAAACCATTAAATTGATTAGTGACGGATGTAAGACTTTACACAGTATTCTTTGGCACCTCATTAATCAAAAAATAGCAATAATAATGATTAGAATAAACGCCAATACGGTTTGTTAAACAATATACTTCTCTCGCGTCAATCTATTGTTACAACGCATACTTACCAATTCTTTCAATAGGTGCATCCAAAGATAATGGGTACTCGTCACCTTGAATGCCAATTGCCTTTACGAAAGGTATTCCCAATATATCGGTATACAGATCCCTGTTGTTGAATTTAGGAATACGAATTAGTGCATTCTCTCCGACAAATCTGATAGTGGCTAAAATATAAAATATGGCATTTTTGATTTGAATATTGAAACTATTGAAATTGAACTATGGAGTCGGTAAATCTTGCATAGCTGGGTATACATATAAGAAATTTTTCTTTGGAACGTTTATTTAATACATGTAAAGATTTTCAATCTCGCTAAAGACATAGATCGGATCGTTAGGTTTACCGATCCTGCCTCCTTCCTTTTGTTGGTACTAATATCGTGCCACGTTTCATGGTATAATACCAAAGCAATTCGGAGATACCTAGTGTCGAAGAGCCCCTAAAGAGCCTAGTGTTAATAGTGTTCAGAAAGTAATGTCCAGTGGAAAAAAACCTGTTAAAAGTCCGCAGTAAAATCGCTAGAACTACTTTCTGCAACGTATTTTGGGCGTGTTTATTACTGACTTTTATGGGCATCTACATTTAGTAGTATTTCGTACTACGGTTTTTAAACAATTTCTTTCCCACTAATATTAATAGCTTTAGTTAGGTTTCTGATACTTCTTTTTCATATATATGCTTCAGATAACAAAGGCATATATACCGTAGAGTTAATTTATATCCTAAAACCACGCTAGAGCTAACTTTCCAATATTAAGGCCCATTTCCACTCAAGATAATTTTCCGCTTGAAAACGAACTAGTCAGATTAGCACTTACTCCTTTACGGGTTTTTTTATGTCCGCCGAAATCTTTCCTGAGTGGAAACGCGCCTTTAAAATAATACTTTTCCTTCTAACTGAATCGTTCATTACTTTAGATTTATACTAAGCGAAAAAATAAGAAGAAGTCAATAAGATCAAAATTCCTTGAAAATATTTCTGAAGACAATTTTCAGAAAAAACAAACAAATGCAACCGACTACAGAAATGACTGCGTACAAAACCACATAACATGTACCTGGTATATATGCTTGCGATTTTTCTAAATACAATCTCCCCTTGATATAATCATTCATTTTTAACTCTTCTTTTGTAACCGCAAATTCACCAGTCCCTGTTGTTTTTTCTGTCACTTTGAAGGTGGATACATGAAGGATTTTTCCGTTTCTACCCATATACAAGTAATCTGATTCTACCTTCTGGCCCCTCCGTTTTAGTTTAGCTGCTTTTCCTACAATTCTCATACGTTGCTCATCTTCTGTCTTCGTATTCATTACGTTTGCTTTCATTTTTAATGCAGTATATATGTCGTTATAATCATGTGCTTGGCTTGCTAGAAATAAATAGTTTTTATCTATTAATCCTCATCAGAACGGGGGGTAGGGTAGGGGGGGGTGGGAGAGTAGCACAAATTAACTCTCCTGTCATACTTCTTTCCATACCTTCTTAAAGAATTACTTATACGACAATATGTTCTGTGACGTTTGCTATAAATTATCTAGGAAAATTTTAAACAAATTTTAGTAACGACGTATAATTTTCCATAAAATCTTTTTCTTCCAATAATCGAAATTATGAACTTTTTCTCTAAGTTGGAAATTCAAATTTTCGCAAAAATTTCGCTTTGTCCACGGTACCTTTGACTAAGATTGTAACTACATATTATCCGTCTAATCCTAATAGGAATGGGCTTTTTCAATGCTGAAATCCCGCCCTTCTCTATAATAACTTTTGATTGACTAATGGTAACTTCATGAAACTTAGTACTATTGTAGTCCATCATCAAAGGAACAATTTGACGTAAATATTATTTGCTAAGGTCATCATCATATAAATATATTTTAATACGCTTTTTTTTCAAATAAGCATGTATTCTTCAAAGAACAATTGGAGCAGTTCTAATTCGTAGTTCTATCTTCTGTTTCTGAATGCTTTTGTTTAGAATTTTGACATATAAAATGCGATTAAAAAACATTCTAGACAACATTTATCGGTTCTTTTTTCTGCTATTATTTGCCTTCATAACATACTATACGGGTTTTATAAAATTGGAACATAAAAAGAATCAAATAATCCCGAAAACTCGAGTAAATTCCAGAAATTTAAAAGATCGAGGAAATCGGGGAAAACGGAATGGTCATGTGTCAGAAATTAACCCTTTTTTAGTTACTTCCAATGAGCGGATTGATCCCACCCTCCATAACTTTTGAACGACTAATAGTATAGCGATTAAACTTGGCACGCTAATAGTGTATCAAAAAAGGAATAGTATGAATTATTTTTTTTTTTTGCTGATGTTAGCTGATGACGTCATCACAAAAAATTTAAAACGGCAAATTTTGCTTACAATGTGTATGTTGTTAGAATTACAATTAAAAGAGTTTTAGATAACATTTTTCCTTTCTGACTTCGATTTTAGACAGCTATTGCCTTGCTCTTTTACATTCCAGATATGGAAATGCACACTTCTGGATACAGAACTATATGATACCTGGATTGTGAAAGTACTTACGTGTTATCTTGACACCAGGTCCTAGGTTCATTTCCTGTGTTGAATATCCTTCCATTGAATAATATAAATAGTCATTTTCTGGATAACGAGGATAAGCTTGTCCATAATATTCGATCTGTAATATATTTCCAAAACAACGCTTGTAGAACGCGCAAATTTTATGAACCTTTCCATCTACTTCACAATTTGAATAGTCGATGTTTTTTGCGGTCCAAATTAGGCCATTGTGTTCTAAAGATAAATAATTTTGAATGTATGAGCAACCTGAAAGGGTTGTGCCATATAATCAACATCGAATAGAATATTTATGGTTGATTTTTATTAGGCAGATTGCTAATTTCTACTAATGCAATATTTTCTTTTGGCTTTCAAGCAGAGATATCTGCCTAATTTTAATGAAGAATCAGGCGACTGGGGCGTAGTTTCACGTGTAAGTGATACATAGTATTCATGGCCATGTAAAAGTTAATTTCCATTAAGCGCAAAACATTCCGTGCGTAAACCAAAAGAAGGCATATCATTGGTAGAAATTGACGTCACACCTAATGAAAATCAACCTTAACGCATTACATATTCTGTATAATGAAAAGCGTAGTCTTTTCGACTTTAATTAGAATCATTTTCCGGTATGATATTTGCTCTTACTTTTAGCTGTGCTATCTGGAAATACCCACATAAAGTCATCTTCCATAAATTTGCATGTTGTCTTGTCGAATAACACCCTTTTCCTACTTCTTGCTCTTGCAACCATTGCTAGAAAATAAATCATATATTCAACTTTCAAGCACTATCACTTCGACTACCGACTACAGACCCGTATGTCTCTTTATCCGGACGGTGCCTTACCTCATATGACAACACAAGATCAAGACGCAGAGCTATACGGGTCCGAATACAATAATTTCGAGCTGTGTATTAAATGAATATCGCAAGCAAACATTATGAATATACTGGTAGAATGTTTTAAAAGTAACTACAAGCTATGAGCATAGAGTGAGAATATACGGAATACAGTTTCAATATTGACGCCATAAATGAACTGTACAGCTATGAAGATTGATTTGCATTAATCCGAGAATTCCGCACGTAATCCAAAATAATGAATTGGTCACACATTGGCTTCGTGGGGCATTTTCCGCCTAATTTAAAACAACCTTAAGAAAATAGGCAATATAATTCTCTCGGTTAATGCTTTTAAAAATAGTTAAAATATGTTAAACTACAAGACCTTAGACGAAACAGAACTGCTTCATTTCAATTCAAAAACAACCAGTTCGAGAAAACATATGATGACGTCAGCAAAAATGCGCTGACACAAGCAAAAAAATATTTATAAAATATTTTGTTCTGTAAAAGATGGACTATCGTGTCTAGTTTCATGATGTTACCATTAGCTAATCAAGAGTTATCATAAAGGGAGGGGTGAGGGAATCCCCCTATTTTTTTCAGCCTCAAAAACCCCGATTCTTACTAGGGTATAGTTGCGCGAGTTTGCGCATGACATTTCCTTTAAATGGGGTTCCTTATTACAAAAACTTAGGGAAAATTATTGTAGCTATGTAAAAACAAATACGGAAAAACTTACTAAACTCTGAAAATTTCTTCCAACTGTTTTGACGCATGATATCACTGTTAAACATATAGCCTACCATATCACCAACAAATATGTGTTGACCTTCCACACATAATGCTAAGTTTGCTGTTGGTTGACGATTTACTCTGTTCATGTACTCAATTATTTCAAAATCAATTCCTTCGTGTCCGTTCATTGTTGATTTACCTTCCATGCTAAAGTAAAACATTTATATTTATAGCAGTCATCAGGTGTTCTTTTTCTCTTTTTTAGGAATAATATTAAACAGTTATTGAACATTATAAATTCAATAAGAGAGGCGTGGTTGGAGACTGTTTCCTAGAGATTTTTCGAAAATCCGTTCACAGCATATTTGATGGAGGTAATCTTTTTTTACTCTACCTGTAACCTTCTATTCTAACTCATAAATTGTAAACAAACTGATTTCTTGTTTACCTTTGAGTCGATTCTAGTTTTACCGGGGCATCGGTGTGTCCATAGTTTAACCAAGGAGGCGCACCTTTCTCCAAAATTACTTCCCAAAAATACATATTTGTTTGGGAAATATGTAGAATTTGAGTTATATTGTCTTTTTAATAAAACCAACCTTGTTGTGATAATTTTCTAATTAACAGGAAATTGTCAGGTTTCTTATAAAATCTTTGGAATTTTTTTCTGGCATGCTAAAAAGAAGTTAGATGTACCCAAGGATTTACTCATAGCTCATAATTTGTTTTTTTGCCAAAAATTTCCGAAATAAAAATATAAAATCGTAAAGTTTTAGAAGCATAGCATGAACGGTTTTATAGATGTAAAAATAATTCAGAAAAAATTATTACCAAATGGTTAAATACCTTTCGAACCGTATAAATTCTTTGGTCATTGCCAAAAGATTACAATTTTTTTCGCATTTTTTGTTTTTGGAGCGCACTTTTAGCATCATTAGAGCTATAAATTGCTAGAACTAAATCTCTATGTTTGAATAGTCTCTTCATAGGGTATATTCTAGGCAAATATGTCAGGAGCAAACTTTGAAGATTGTGTAATTATCCAACCAAGCATTATTTTTAAAAAATAATTTTTTTACAAATTTCGATGAACAATACACGCCGCAAGTAAAACAGAAATTAGAACTTAGAATCTTATGAGTTTTTTCAAACTCAGTAAATTCTGCTGTTCACAGCAACCGCTTTTGGAACAAATTTGAATTTTCGTCTTGCTATTCAAGGTTTTAAACTTTTTCTCCAAGTTGAAATTTCGAATTTATGCAAAAAAATTCACTTTGTCTACAGTATTTCTGTCCAAGATTGTACTTACAAAAGCTGTCTTTCCTTTTCAAAGTATTTTGAGAATTTCAAACCATACAGCGGAAAACTCATCACATTTTTAAACGTATCTTGATATAATTGTGGTAAGTAAGATGCACCAACTCTCTCTTGTATTAGTAATGAATCAAATATATTTAAAGTACCAGTTACACCATTTCTATTTTCACCTTTAGTAATGGCCTTTACTTCTGCGACTGCTTTTAGGATTATTTCTTTACCTTTTCCTGACAAAATCCATTCTTCTCCGTCTTCTGTACATTCAGTTAATGTTGTATTCACTAATGTTACAACCCCTGGTAATCCTTGCAACATTTCGAACTTCGGATAAAATGAAAAAGAATCACAGAAGTACAAATTACCATTTTCTTTCCTTTTAACTTCAAAACTAGCTTGATAAACCGATTGACTAAGTGGTATGCTAAATGTGTCATGTTCTTCGAAACCTCTAGAAAGCCTAGGTAAATCTTCGTATTTGAAAACCCCACTACTATCAGCGCCGGATGGATATTTAAATGGTAAATGCAACTCAACGCGATCTGGAAGTGGACAAGCGTGTATTAGAAAGGTATTCACACCTTCGATGTTGAAGGTTTGTTGAATATTGTTGATGCGTACCCGAACACATGATTCAGGGCTGGCGTAATTCTGGCGAAATATTTGTACTTTAGCGTCGCCTTCCCCTTGCTCAACCACAGAATAAGATTCGAATTCCTCTAATACTTCACTTGTATCAGGAATCTCAAAACCAAGTCGGGATGATTGAAAATGTAGCTCCTGAGCAGCCAATACTTCGTGCATTATTCCTTTATTTACGCCTGGCAGCACACCGGTTGATGGTATGATTGAAGTCGTATCTTGCCATCTAAATCTACCTAAAACAAATACAATAAATTCACTCTCAACATTTTAAAGATTTTCTACATAAAGTAAATAGTATGTGTACCTACACGTATTACACATCCCGATTACACACCCCGTATTCAAACACTCATTCCGTAACTATTCGTAGATATTTTTTGACGCGAAATACTACTCGGCTACACAAGTTGATTTAACCGAACGTAAATTTCATGACTATCCGGAGAAATTGGCGACGTGAAAAAGTACCCGGTTGGAAATGCGGAACTTACAGTCCCTAATTATTACCTAGCTGGAAAAGAAACTGTTCAAAGTCAGCAAAATTGCATTAGAACAACTCTAGCCGGTTACACATGAGCAGTTATTTGAAATCAATACGCATTCATTCCGGTCTTGTTTTTCCAAATTATAAACTAATAACTTACGCTGTTGGTATAGAATTGGAAGATTTACAGTTTACAATATAACACTTAATCAAAAATAACATATTTGATCAGAGCAGTATGACTGGTTATAGGACAACAGCCAAAGAACTGTCCATAAGGTTTAACTATTGGTGATGGGCACTCGTATACTACATTTAAACGCTCGTTGTTGGTATTTTCATATCAGAGTGGATAATGTAACAATTTTAAAAGTAGACGTTTTTCTTAGTTTTGCTGATTTCTTTTTTCGAGTCTTGCGTCAGTAAGGAACAGTTTTTATATTTATTGTGAGTTTACCTTTGTTAAACTTTGCCATAACTGCGCATGCTCCAACTCTAAAGTCAGTTGGTTCACCATTCTTGCAATAGACATAAAATTGATGAGCACCTTGAAAGAAAGGTGAATTCTTTGCTTCTCCTCTAACAAATGCACTCCATACCTAACAATATACAATGACACTTACAATTTACAATACTGCTTTTGGATGTGCTCCATACCCATCCTTAAAAAGACACAAACAATCAAATAAACAAACAAAAAATTAAATAAATAAGTAAGGAAATATAAAAATCTGAAGAATGAATTGAACAATTCAAAATTACAGCTGTCTACTCTAAAATCCTTTATCCACAGTCATTGTTTCTGATAAATTCTCAGATCGTTTATTCCGTTTCTCAATAACTTAGAGTTATTTTATTTACTGGTACATGCATCGTAATTGGCATTGGTAAACACCAACATAATCATAAACACAAATGTTTTATGGTGAAGACCTTATACTTTTATCTTAGATCATAGTAATAAATGCTACTGATTATGCTCCTAAATACATCCGAGTGACTGGGTCCCTTGTTACACGTGTCCATACTGCGTAGCCCGCTCATTTAGAGCTATAGACTGTTCTCACATCGGCCTGGGATAGGTTAGAGCAATGCTTTCACGTACACGTATCACTAGCGGTGAGTTAACTCAGTTGACTGTCGGAAGGCCGGAAGAACCATTTCAGGTTACTTACGGCTTACTTACTTACGTATTGGAGTATTACCATAAATGGCAATACACATGCCATACATTGAAGTATCTGGTACTGTGTTTAGCAGTATATTCATCTTAGACACGAGTGTGCGTTAAATAATTATACCTTTTCGCCAGTTAAGTATATTTCAAACAAGCTATCGTCACCACGTGGATGCACAACAATGTCATTCAAATTCATAATAGTATGATCAAATCCTGGAGGTTTTGGATAAAGCGTTGAGAGAGGCAACTGAAGAATACCCATAAAAATTGTTAGTGCTATATTTCCAGTCTTCTGAACTGCGATGTTTACGTCTTCATCGCCGTAATCTGTAGCACCATCTGCATCACCGTCCGCATTCTTTGTTATAAGGACTGGTACACTTTCACCAGAAACATCAATACTTGCTGTACCATCTAAACGTGTTTTAAACCAATCTTCATTAATAGGTTTACTCAATTCTCCATATAGAACATCAACTTTTAGTTCGACTGTATTCAGAGTAAGCCAGTCCACCTGTACATACGAAGTAAGAAGATAACTATATCTTTGAGCCATTAATGTTAAGAAACAAATAGTGTTTTTTACAAATACATGAAATGAACGTGTTTGTTGCTTCAAGTAGAAACTTGTTACAGTGCAATAACTTCCTTTTTGTGCCTCATCGTGTTTACAAACAACAATATATTGGGTCTCTCAAAGAACAGACTGTTCTTCTAACAAAGAGCATAATTTGAGCAGTTTACAAACAACCTCAGAGTTAAAATGCTTATATGCAGATTTGCTACAACTGTCACAGTTCATGAAAGAACTTGAATCTCAATTGTACAAAAGTGATAGTGGATACCCATGGGTGCGAAGATTGTGTTTAGGTCGACTTCACAACAATGCAACTTCCCCGTAAGATAACATTAACCCTACTAGACATTTTTGAAAACCCCATACCCAGGGAGAGGACTTTGTAAAATCTGTATAGGTATTGCAATCAACTTGAAACTTTCCACCAGTGTACTTCGATCTAATAGGAACACTTTGATGCAAGAAACAGACTATTACTAATATAATTACGATGACGTCTGCATTTTTTGAAAATTTATATTCTTTCAATATTTTCAATATATGCTTCAAAGTTATAATACTCTCGCATTAATCCCTAACAACAGTTTCTTTACTAATGGAAAGTCAAAATAAGCAGTTCTTCATGATTTAGCGTGACAGTTTTGTTGTTTTAAGTATTTTTTCTTCCATTTTTTAGCAAATTTGTGTATATTTTTGCTGACGTCAGCAAAATATGAACGCGATAATTTGAAATCATATGGAAAATGATCCGCGGTAAATTTGTGACAAAGTCATCAAGTGAGTTGGACCAGTACTTTAGGAGATATAAGGGGTGAAGGACAGCCGGGCCTGCTTATCCTTTCTCCCTGGATAAGGTAGGGTTAAGTTAGAAATTATTTCTTACCGGTTTTACTTCAGTGGCTGTAATAGTGAATGTCATCTTTTTCTTTGCAGCGTTACACTTATTAAAACTTATTTTTCCAATAATATTGTATTTTTCAATTTGTATGACATTTCTTGAATAACTACCAGTCTTCAGTTTATTATATTTTTTGACGTCTTTTTTCAAATGTTGAAACAAGCCTTTAGCTACAGTAGCAAAGTCACAGGTTCTGGATAGTACAAAATCGTAGGCACATTTAGATGTTATTTCTTTCTTTGTAACCGGGCAACGACCAAAATTTGTTTCTGCTCTTCCTGTAGCTAGATCATCAAAATACGCTACTTGTTGATCGGAGAATTGGGTACTCTCAGTTCGAGTGAACGTATCTATAAAATTATTAACGTTACATCAGGCCAACTTAGTATTTGTAGCTACTTTAGTCGATATCCCCGATATCCCCGATATCCCCGTGGTGTTGAGACAATATACTCAGTGGACAGATAATTATTTAAAGTCCTTAATAAAGTTTATCAAAGTGTAAATGAAATGATTTAACCAGGAATAAATTGTATGTTTAAAACAAACTTATTATCAGAAATATGATAATTTTTAATTCCTTTTTACATTTTGAGTGCCTTTTATTAAATTATCAACAGTAGGAGTATTTTAAGTCGTTACAGCATATAGCACGTCAAAATTGACAAAATTTTAGAAAGGCAAAGAGCACCTCTGTGAATGAGAGTACTTAAAAAATTACCTATATTATTGAATACTTATGTAAAAATACTATTGGATGGCGTAAAAACCTACGTTCAAAATAAAAAATAATGCATAAATAAAATGTCAATACCTGTGGAGGAGAGCTCTCATAACATACACAATATTTCATAAGGCATGGAATGAACAATAGTGAAACAATAAAATCTTATTTCGACAGACTAAGCATATATGTGGTTTATAAATGAAAAAAACTAGAATATAAGAAGAAAAGGCAAATGCCGTTCTGTAGTCTGCCTCGCGGGTAAGTATAATCGTGGGGGTTGTTGACCTGGGTTCTGTGGCGTCATCAGGCCCAGACACAGAACCCATATCGTTTTCTGCACAAAGTTCTTGCCTTATGGTTATGGTTAAAGTTTGTGACAACCTCATACTATTTATTTTGCACTATCGAATAAACGGAGGGTAGGTATCAACAGTGGAGGGATAGAAATTCTTCTAAATCTATCAAGCAGGGGGTTGAAATAAGCGGGTGTTAGCAAATTTCTATGTAATAATAATAATAATAATAATAATAATAATTAAGTATTGTAAATTCTCAGGCGGGTGGTCGTCTCTACGAATCGCTCTTAATATGATCGTATTTTAGTGGATGGTTGTACCACGTATTGTCCAACTTCGTCTTGAACACATTGATATCGGGGGCGTTGACGACATCGGATAGCAAATTATTCCACATTTCGATAGAACAATAGTAATATGAATTGTATTGAACGCCACGAACTCCATCGTTTGGTATTCTGTGCGTCAGCTGGTAATTGTGTTGTCGACAAGGGCGTGTCTGTGGTTGGAATGACTGTGCAAGGGTATCTTTGTCATACACAAGAAAATGCTTGAACATTTCAATCATTTTGCCCCTAGCTCTTCTGTAGGTAGATTTATTTTCTTTAATTGATCCGAGTAACTGAGCTGTCCGAGTACATCAGCTTTGTAGCTCTAATTCGCACATTTTCGATCATATTTATGTGTTTCACGAGATGGAAGGGGGGAGGGGTGGGGGCAACAAACTTGTGCATACTCAAGATGGGGTCTTACGAAGGTCGTAAACAGTTTTTTGAATAGTTTACAGTTTAGGTAGAAGAAATTCCTGCGTATAAGACCAACTATTGTATTGGCTTTTTGAACTTGATATGTGGTCTTCAAATTTTAAGTCTTCATCAATTATAATACCTAGATCTTTTTCGTTGAAGACATGTTCAAGTTCGTCGTCATCTAATTTGTAGCGGTGGGTGTACATAGTGTTTTGAAATTTGCCTAACGTTAGTACATGGCATTGGTCAGTGTTGAATTTGAGAGGCCATTATTAAATTAGCTCCTCCCTTGCTAGTCAATTGTTCAAAGCCATCCACCTGACTCACATCACTGATGGTAGTGGTCGCGACTCTAGCGTTCCGAAATAATTGAATGCACAATCGATATGGAAATACTGAATTATGTGTTTAGATCTGTATGGCACAGTTTACCTATCCTGAGCTCATCTTTGGTTATCACTTTCTTACATAACTTGCATTTAGCCGTATCTCTAGGGTTTGTGTAACAGGCAATTGGTTAGGGACTAATCGATTAGTTAATTTATTCTAATTGCACGTCATAGCTTTTTAGCGAGCTGACTGTTTCATGCTATTGTTGATTTCCAGTGAAGGGGCGTTTGGTGGAATAAGAGCGGGGTGGTTGGAAAAAATTTCAAAAATTAATAAGCGTCCCTTCCGTTTATTCGGTACTGCAGAGTATTTTTATTATTCCCCTACTTCTTAAGGTTGATGCCACTACTAGAAGAGGCGATACTTTTTTGCCCTTTCTAGATCTCTATCTTACTCCTGATAGTCCAATATATCTTATTTATCATGAAACATGGCCGAAACCACTTAACCCCTTACTTTTAAATCATCAAGATAAAACAGCGGAAATATATTTTCTGGTCAATTTTTTTTATTGAAAAATTAATTCAAAAATAATTTTAAGACAAAAATAAGGAGACAGAGTTGTTCTAGAAAACGTTTTATTAAAAGCTGTGAAAAATTTCATTGGGATAGTAAATTTGTCCCTGCTTATCAATTAGTAGGAAATTTGACAACAATTCTAATTCAATAGGGCATTGTTTTGAAAGTTCTTAATAAAAGTATGGCTGAATAGAGTGGAAGAACGAATACATGTTTAAGAAAGTCGCAATAAAGCTCCATGAAGCCATTTTGACAAATTAGCACACAACATTATGAAGGTTCTCTCTCTATTAAATCTAACATCTTACAGTCAAAATAGACATGCATTACACAGTGTAAAAGATGCGGATCCGTATAACTTCGTATCCAAAGATATACGGTTGCGTATTCAGTAAGTGGTTTTTCATAGTACATTACCTCCAACTGATTTATTTCCTTTAGCGTGAAATTGAGTAGCATTAACAGTCGATACATTATGATAGTAACCTTGGTTGATATTGGACCGTGTGTACACATCTGTTAGCTCATCTGTTTGTTCCACATTGTCACCATGTATTAAACAACAATTGATAAGTAGTCCAGCGATTACTAATACCCGAAACTGCCACCACATTTTGTACCGAGCATGTGAGTTGAATTCAACTGAAAAAGTAAGTAAACAATATTAAATGTAAGATGTATGGAAATAGACATTTCGACACTTAACATTTTAAGGTCGATTTTCATTAGGCCAAACATTATTCGCGAAAGTAGAAGACATTACATTGGCAGAAATTGACATCACACATCGAAACTTTATGATGAACCTTTATCTCTTGATAGTTTCATTTATACTTTGTGAAGAATTACCAAAATACAAATACCATTCCTCTTTACACCCTACAGCACGAATATCATTCCTCTTTACGTCATACAGTGCGAATTTATGAACATTTCCGCGACCGTGTTAGGAAGTGTTTCATAACATGCTGTAGAATCTCTAAAATTTCTTTCCACGCGCGGCTTCCATTTTCGGTTCCGTTTCCGTTCTGCGGAAAATCTTGTTGGCAAAAGCCAACATAAGAAATCACGTTGGAAGAAATCGTTGGCGCATAATATCTGTGGTCAATTTCTATTAATGGACTGTCGTATTTAGGCTTGCGCAAATAATTTTTCAGCTAATGGATATCAACTTTTAGTATTGATGTATATATTATTTTCGTTTTTATTTTAGGATATTAAGAAGAGAAGAATTTGTCGAGTTATCATGGTTTTCTAAAAACCTAAGGCCTTGTGATCATTTTCCAAGTTTTACTTTCAGTTAGTGTTATAATATATTAAAACATTAGTGACTCAGTTGTTAAGCGGTGGCACTTATGATTCGAAAGATCCTGGTTCAACACTACGCTCCGGTGAAAATTTCGAGCCGCGTTCCTGCAAGTACTGCCGCCTACCTGTTCCCTGTACAGTGGTTCCGGCCATGTTTCAGTTTCAATAGGGGTTGTATCACCCGTCCTGAGATGAATTAAGATCGATCTGGAGAGGATAGAAATTTAGTCCCTCTCCTAGTAGTGGGCTCTGCCTTGAAAGAGAGGATCGGTGATAAATAACAAAAAAAAAAACGCCAAAATTCGTAAATTGTCTCATAATTCATGCGTGTACTTGATAACTTTATTTCTTTAAAAAATATAGAACGGGAAACAGAGGGTGGATTCCATTTACCCTGAAATATTCATAACCAAAAGAGTCTGTTACTATTAGGGTTAAATCATAAAATTATGTACGTCGATATAAACTACTTAAGCTTAGCTTACTTATTTATGTAGCTATGTCAAATATAAATTAAAATTAAATAGTCTATGCCAAACAATTAGATTTTTAACCATATTTTACTCTGAGGGCGGAGAAAATGCCCCCTGGGAAATGTCTTTCCATAATTTTCAAATGGCTAGCCTATTAACTTGAAAATTTTCAACCTCGTTCCCAGGGCTTCTTGCCTTTTCGAACACGAAAGAGCGGCGAAGAAAGCCCTGGCCTCTGCTGGCATAA
>JAULBZ010002657.1:0-18263 GCA_032360805.1 Neoturris breviconis | reverse complement strand
GTAGATGATGTCCAGAATTATCATGAGTTGAGTTATTACTAAACAGCTCAACTTTATATTTAGAAGCTGTAAGAACTTCAGGGCCATGGCAACCTCGTTCCCAGGGCTTCTTACCGTTTTAAAACACGGAAAAGCTCTTCCGTGTTTCAAAAAGGCAAGAAGACGGGGAACGAGGTTAGGACCATGGAACAAAGGTGGTTTAAAGATTTCCCTTTGTTAGCAGAACTATTGTAAATCCGCCAGAAGTCACGAGAGCCAATCTTTTGGGATGTCAGTCTGTTATGAACCCTGTGCTCATAATCAAATTAATAATGATTAATAGTGATGAATACGGTCAACCTCGTTCCCATGGTTGAAATACGGTACTAAAGAAACCTGGTATTTTCCCAGTAACCAAAATTGTTCTAGCGTCTTTACTGCGGACTTTAAACAAGTTTTTGCCCACTGGGTCCATGTGCTCGTTTTCTCGTTATATGAAAACAAACTGGTGACAGATAATTCATTAGGGAGAAAGCTCCTTTAACGTTAAGTTCCATTAGGCGAAAAATTCAATGCAAAAGCCAAAAGAAGACATTCCATTGGTGGAAATTGACATCACTTAATTGTGATGTCAATTTCTACCAATAGAATGTCTTCTTTTGGCTTTCGCAACGAATGTTTTGCCTAGTGAATATCACCTTCATGTAATATCATGAAATGACACATGGGGCATTGTTCTAACGTTTTTAACGTGTTTGAATTTTAGAACAAAATCCAGGAGCTTACAATGGAATACGGCAGTTACGGCGAAAGTGGGGCCACGGAAATTATTGCTCTCTCTTCTTCGTTTCCACTCTCGCTACTTTGTTTTTCCCTGCTGTGTTTATTAGCAAACGATTTCTCTAGTCTAGATTATATGAGAAAAAAGCATATGTAAGTTTTGTCTATCTAATCTCCATGACAACATAAATAATAATGGGGATAAAATTATGACATTTAATTAAATTATTTATTATGTCTCCTATGGGCTATGTTATAATAAAAGTAATAATAACCAAAAATATAATTCAAAATCATGGGTAGATGTCATCGATGATAGTGAAGATTATTAATTGATCTGATTGGTTGAAAAACATTAGATTGCGTAATTTTTTAACTACGAACAAACCGAATACTTGAAAACGCTCCATTTCACTGACAGTGATGAATTGTTATTGTGGAATTATGTTCACTTCTCTATACATCTCTATACAACCTCAGTGAAAAACATACATCTCTATGCAACCTCAGTGAAAAACAGTATGTTAACATGATGATAAAAAGTGGCAATCACATTCTTAGGCATGGAAGACAAATTATGGGAAGGGAGAGCGCCACCAATCTTTCATTTTACTTTTCAAAACCGCAAAAAGCCCTGGAAACGAGGTTGTCGCAGGTGTTTTCTTTTTTATTTCTACAAAGGAGAGTGGATCTAAGCATCTTCCTAGAGATTTATCTCCTCTGTATCATAGATTTATCATGCAGACTTCAGACTTAACACAAATTTTGCAGTTTATATCAGGCTAGTACCCAGGCTCCTGGAACAACTTTTTTTGTGCCTTTCGTGTTGTTAATCGAAATTTAAGGTGTTTATTCTACGTGGATTAAAATTCCGAATTTTTACACGAATTTCATTTCGCATGAAATATTTATATTTCAATAAATTAATGCGCTATTACTCCCAATAATCGAACTTCCTCGTCTCCATAGTTTATTTGCAATTTTTTTAAAATAGTTTGTACTATAGCAACCTCGTTTTCTGGGCTACTTTTTGCTTTTTACTCGGTATTATGGTCAAATAACTTCAAGCACAAGGTTTCTTCTCTCTTGGATATTTTAGAGAAGAAGGGTTACTCAAATCAAAATCAAATAGAGATACATACAACCCTGACCCCAGCCGATTTTTACGTCTAAAGGTGATATTTTAAAAATATTTTTCCCAATAGACGCCTCGGAACAACACTATAACCGATCGCATAAATTATAAGACATTTTACGAATTTCAACAAGCAATACAAGCCACAACGTAAATACGGAAAATGACCACTAGACGTCCCTTGAGGTTTATCTAAAGTGTTTATCCGAGTAGATTTAAGACTTAGGGCTTAGGATCTTGGGTCTTTTTGCAAATTCTGCTGTTCATAGCAGCCTAGTACCCAGGCTTTTGGAACATATTCGATTTTTTGTGTCTAAGTTTGTTACCGAAATTTTTTTGGTTTTTATCTAATCGGAAATTCGGGATTTTTGCTTAAATTTTACCTCAAATATTTATGTGATTGCTTGTAGCTACTGATATTCTTAGTGGTCGAAATAATCACTGCGGAGGAGTGATCTTCGAGCATAAAGCATGAAGTTATGCTCAAAATCATCCCTTCTTCACAGTGATTTTCTCTTATTTTGATCACTTATTTTATTTCTTTTAGTGCTGCTTTGTGTTGTTTCTGTTGTTTGTATTGCTACTGCTACTGCTGAGTTAATTTGCAACCGAGATAATACCGTAAGTATCTAGAGTATAAGATCAATGGATAGTTCTGCCGGTACGCGACGTCATATCACATTAAAACAGCGTCTCTTCCACATTTATATGATGACTGTTGCAGTCTTAGAGTATGAACAAATAAAGTTACTGCAGAGGAGTACTTTCGGCGCTTAGCTTCAGATTTTGTAGCTTGAGGCTATGCTCAAATATCCCTTCTCCACAGTGATTATTTGTTTGCAAGAACTGCGCGTGTCTACTGAGAAGCATACACTTGATTGGATGGTTTTTACCATCAAATTTCTATCAGCTGAAGACAACCTTGTTCCCAGGGATTCTCCTCTCTTAACGTCTAACGCCCTGGGAACGAGATTGAGTCGAAGGTCTTCTTATAAATTCATAACGTTTATTCAAGATTTTTCTTCTTTCTTCTTTTCCTGCTACAATCATGTGCGTAATTTTTAAGACGTTTTACGAATTTTGAATTAAACTACAAACCAATTTATCTCAGAGATTTATCGAGTAGACTTGAGACTTCTTGCAAACTCGACAAATTCTATTGTATCTAGCAGCCTAGTGCCCAGGCTCTTAGAGCAAATTCAAATATCTGTGCCGTTCGTCTTGCTAATCAAAATTTAAGGCTTTCTGTCTAAGTTAAAACTCCGAAATTTTGTACAAATTTCACTTTGTCTCAAATATTTCTGCACATGATTGTAGAATAACGTTCGACATTGTTCTTTTGCTTTTACCACTGACTTTAAACAAGTTTTTACCCACTGATATGGTTGTTGAAAATAAAAGTATCTTCTTTGGAGTTACCTAAGAACTGATATTAGTATTTTGGCAGCCGGTACGCGGAGCTTCAGAGCTTTTAAGCGTCCGCGCGCGGAGAATAAGGATCGGTTCTCAGGTAACTTTGGAGATGATGTTACACACAAATGATGGAATGAGCCGAATTAGAACGTTTGTATCGTTCGTTATGCACTGCTCAGAGGAGAAAGTTTTGTGCATAGATACAAGCGTTGTAGCCTAAAGCTATGCTCAAAAATCCCTCCTCACCGACTAGTGGCTGTATACCTTGATCACGTATTATCAACCAAGATCAACTAACGTACTACACAATGAAATTTATTGGGAAACTTTATTGGTGTTGAGAGTAACAGCATGTTCATGCTGAAAACAATTTGCAATAGTTGACCAAAACGGATCACTGCTTCTTGCCTAGTATCTTCCTTCCTTTGGATATTGCCTGCGTGTTCCTCTGGTCGGCTTGCCGCTACGACCACATGAATGCACATTGGTTTACCTAGACATGCAGCCCATGTAAACCGAACCTTATTTATAGGGTAATGTAAACCGGGCTAAATTTACGGCGACAATCTTGAAGCGAAACATGTCTACCGCCTTGCAAATCGTCAGAAAGAGAAGCTGCTAATAAATATTAAAAAACGAAACGATTGACCCATATAGTTTATTTTATATACATACGACTCTATTTTCTGTAAAGTTTACTGATTTAAATATTTGGACACGCTGCCATAATATAGTCATGATGTTTATTTTGTTCGTGTTTACCCTTGTGTGGACTGGCTCGGAGTGTAATGAGCATCCCTGATTTTTGTCACATAAAACGTTATGTTATAGTCTTTCGCGCTCATTCCTGCTTCGCACTCATTTGTCACTATTATCGTTGCGTCACTATTCCCGAATGCCTGCGAAAGGCTATGTAATAGTCTATGGTTTACTCATATTCGCAATTCAACCGTAACATTTTCTTCCTGTTGCAACTTCTTTGTATCATACGTTATGCGTTTCTGTAAAACGGCAGTCTATCTAGAAACAGGCTTATTCAGAACCATAATAAATAATGTCACGTTAAAAAAAGTAAAAAAATCTTTAATTATTGTATTTGACAGAACGAAGTTGGAAGCAACTAACCTGTCCCGCAGATTCTCTGTGCGGCCAAAAAGTGCCGTGAATAGGCTTGACGCACGCAACACGCAAAATTTAGAATGTTCACGCGATTCTGGTCCCGAGTCCCGGGTCTTGCGTCTGTCTTACTTTTAGATATGGGCTTCTAATTTGGGTAAACGAGTCAACAGAACAAACCACATGTTTGACACGCTGAAAGCTGTGCTGTGTTGTTGTGTTGTTGTTATCTTTCGATCTTGCGCATCTACTACCAATTGTAAGAAACCATCACCAGTAATTTAAGGAGTCCAGTGTATGAAACACGTATATTGTGTGTCGCCGGCGGATATCTCAGATAAAGGAAGCAATATATCAGTTAGGAGGGATAACTTGTTTGCCATATAAAAATGCTCGATATGATTGCAGAAATGGGGATGAGACGGAGCATCCTTTCAGCGAGTTATATTGGCTAAGTGATACATTGGGTTCCATATATAAATGCCCCAAGTCAATGTTATTATCATCATCTGAAGAAGATTGGGGTTTTGTGTTAAGGTTTTGTGTGATACGTTGTATTATAGAAATATTGATCAACTGTATGTATCTCTTTGTTATAAACATAATTTTTGAATTAACTTTATCACAATGTAATTGAAAGAATATGTTTCGTCTGTGCAATACTATTATAATATTTTTATTTCAATAGTTTAAAACGTTTATTCGTCAAGAATATTTCTATAAAAGAAATCGTGTTTAATGACACGAGTAGTATTAGTCATTAAACACGATTTCTCTCATAGAAATATCAAATAAATGTTTTTAACTATTCAAATAAAAATATTATTAAAATAATATTTTGCACGGACGAAATGTACATTTCTATTCTTTTCATTAAATTGTTTATTTAAAAGTCACGTTTATAACAAAGAGATACAATACAGTTGATTGATATTTTTATATTTCTATAATATATAACGTATTACACAATACCTCAATCTTCTTCAGATGATGAAGGAAGATGATTATAATAATGTTGGCTTAGGGCCTATAATATATAGTTCTTCTAAAATAATTGTGTATTTCTATTCTTTTTGTAGTTTTTGGTTGACAAATAAATAAGAAGATAATTTTAAAAATTAAAAGTAATTTCGTCTTTCCTCAGCACTAAAAAACAACTTTTGAATACATCTAAATATAATCCTCTTAAAGACGTCTTGATGAGACGTCTAAGACATGTTTTTAAGATGTCCTTAGCTGTTTAAAAGACGTCTTTTAATCGTCTATATTATGACGTCTTCTAAACGGACAAATCAGACTATATTAAGACGACTTTAAGACAGAGATACCTAGCCTAGTATAATAAGCTCTATCTTTTCTTTGTTTCTCTTATTCCTCTTCAATGTTGATATTTTAAAGATTTGAGAAAAAACATTGCTTTTTTCACAATGTAAACTATAATATCAAACGACAGATTATAACGTAAAGAAAGAAAATGAATGAAGAAAGCAAAGAGACGGGAATCCTTGGCTACGAGATATTCAATAGGCGACACAACATATACATGTTTCCTACATTGGGCTCCATATGAAGAGGCCCTAAAGACCTAATTCATACTGTTAATTCCTATATTGGGGGACTAAATTCTTCTTGCACCATTGCTACTATGTTGGGTTCTTTCCTTTGTCATTTGCATGTGCTCCTTGTCTAGTACCTTGGGCTCTATTGCCTTTCCTTTGCCCATTTGCCTCTGCCGGGGATATCTCCTTGCCTCTCTTGTTTGTCTGGTGCCTCAGGTTCTGATGCCTTTTCTTTGTCCATTTACCTGTTCCTTTCTCTCACGGGATCTTTTCTTTGCCTATGGTCCTTATCTGGTGCCTTGATTCTATTTCCTATTCATCAGTCCGGTCCTGCCTGTTGCCTGTGTTCCTCTGCCGACTTGCCTATGGTCCTTATCTGGTGCCTTGGTTCTATTGCCTTTCCTATGCCTATTCCTCATTCCGACCCTGCCTGTTGCCTGTGTCTTAAAATTTTGCTTGCAAACATAGTGGTACACCCACGCTCCGTAATCCTTAAATTACTGGTATACCATTGTGTCACCCCTGCGTTCCATCCTATTATCTACGGCAAGTTCTGCAATATGAAGTTTTATTGGCGCTAAAAGTCGAGTCAGCAAGTCGCAAATCAAGTTGACTAGGCAGAAATCAGGTTGGTTGGTTGCAAGTCAAGTCGACTAGGCAGAAATCAGGTCAGCTAGTTGCAAATCAAGTCGACTAGGCGGAAATCATACTAGGTGGAAATTAAGTGGAAATCAGGTCCATTAAGCAGAAATCCAGTCTGACTAATCAAAAATCAGGTCGACTAATTGGAAAGTAAGCGAGGATATTTGTCTCACTTATAGTGAATATTTGGTGATATTCTTACTTGAAAACAGAGCATTGGTGATTATCGTACATGGTGTAACCGTTTGCTAGCACTGAACTGACCATGCTTGTGAAGTGCAGGCAGCATGTTTTTTAAATGATAGATCAAAAAATCCATCAGCAGAAGTACCACGTGTTTCTTATTTTGGCTGCAAAATCGGCCAATATATATATATATCATGTAAACAATCTCCAAATCACAATTTTATGTATTGTAAGCACCAAATTATTTTGTTTCTGATTTTGCGTCTAGTCAACTTGAGTTCTGTCTAGTCGACCTGGATTTCCATCTAGTTGACCTGATTTCCACCTAGTCGACCGGATCTCTGCCTAGTCGACCTAAATGCTCAACATATTTCTGCCTAGTCGATCTGATTTGCGACTAGTCAACCTGATGACTCAAATTTTGGCACCAATATAACTTCATACTGCAAAGCCTTGCTTATACTTGGGTCAGGATAGAATATTATAAACACTGCATAGCTTCAGGCTTTCCACCTTGAAGCTACTCGAAAATCATTAATCCTCAGTAAGTTTCAAAATAGCTGTTGATATCACCTCCTGTGGAGAAGTGTCTTGGAGCACAGTTTTCAGTGTGTTTAGCTTTGTTTTGAGGCTAGCCACAATAATTATTTACTTGTAAATTGACAACTGGTTAAATGTTGTTTTTCTCTAGATTCCATGCTATCCACTACGTGCCTGTGTTGCTGCCAATTATTCGACAGAGTGTGGTAATAAAACAACTCCTGCTAGAGATGTATCTATCTCATTTGTCAATATTGAATGTACACCAAAGCACATATTTTGTGTAGATAGAAACAGATGTGAAAGAGAAGGTACAGTTTGTGAACTGTATTGCTCTCCTGAACTAAAGGCATGTACAGCACAGAGGTGAGTAGACATGTATTAATAAGGAACCTCAATAATAAGGAACCTTCCTTAATAAGAAATCTCAAAAAGTTTCTCCAAAACCAACTTCTTTACTATCGACAAAATTCAATACAGAAGTGTGTTAAGTCAACAAACTTGCAATGGATTGGTTTATTCGATATGTAGCTTATGTCTGACCAAAAATAACTCAGTGGTTATTTGCTCTTATTTGACCCCTGTCACAGAGTAAGTCCTGTATTCTGTACCAGATCTTGCCTTAGTCTTGCACAAAAATTCAAGTAATGTTATTCCCTGTATTATTACTCAATAAAATGTTGTTTGGGACAACATAGAGTGGGCTGATAAGATATTTATTTATCAAAAGTTATAGTCACAAGAAAATAATAAAAATAGGTTAACCATTCTCATCCCAAGCATTTTCACGCATTCTTTGAGATTTTCACTAATTTTGAGACAGTTTTTTTTTTGAATTACCCACCTGTGGGTTGCTGCTCTCTTGTGCACGGGTCGCAAAATTCCCATCCCGGATAGGTCCGGGAACGAGATGCCAACATTTGGGGTTCACGGTTTAACCGTCATACACTAATTTTAAACAAAGGAACTAAACAAACCAAAAAAAACCTCATAAAATTAAAGCGCATCTATGTTTTACCTTTCAAAAAAAATAGTGTGCGCATCCGTTCTATTTTATAAATAAAACGCATTACGCATTGCAGTTTTCTACATTTTACGCTAAACAGAAGATCATTTTATCATGGCCTATTATGCACAGAAGCAAAACGTATTTATCATGAATTAGAATATTAGAATATTCTGAGAATGGACAAGATCAAAAAATTTGAGGAGTTCCAGGTTGCCATACAGGTTACTGGATGATGCCTTCGAGATTCAAAGGACATGAGTCTGTTAGCAAAATTTTGCAAAACAGCAATACGATTAATGACAAGACTGTTTTGCTGACCCAAAATTTGATTACAATATTGCAAGTAATGATGAAAAATGGCATACAGTAGTAGACTAGGATAAGAACATTTTGAGGCATAAAATGATGAAGCTTAGCTAAAGCTCCATTTTTCTTCTTGAGGCTTGGTCACAGTATCATTGATCTGAGATTTCCAGCTTAAATCTGAGTCTAATAGAACACCAAGATATTTAATACAATCACTAGGTATAAGTCTTTTACAATTGATAAAAAGCTTAAAATCAAGAGGTTTACGTGCATGTTTAAAAACAACATACTCAGTCTTACTGGCATTGAAAGATATCTTATTGGCATTGAGCCAATGACAGAGAAGTTTGAGGTCAAAATTCATTTGTTTGGCCCTTTGGAGGTCAAAGAATTGTGCTCCAGGTGCTTATTCGAATAACTACAGTTAGCTTGTTTCATACTTAGAAGTAAGAGTCACACGTTTTTTGCATCTGGTTCATCCTCAAAGTGATATAGCAATTAAATAACAGCAAATAATCACTGTGAAGGAGTGGTTTCCCTCCTTTGCAGTGATTATTAATTTGCATTCACCACCAATGTAAACAAACCATCGTCAACATAATAATATCAAATTGTTGAATACAGTATACTGTAGTGTGGTGAAGAATGTTGAATAATACTAGTGTGAAAGGTAAATCATTAATGTACCGAGCCGTTCTAGGTGGTACTATAGCAAACTAAAAGTCATTGATTGAAAGAATTTCGGATTTCCTTTAAAAAAAGGTTTTCTCACTATTTCATTAATAATAATCTAATCGGGAAACTTTCTTAGGTTGAAGCAACAGCAAGTTCAGACTGAAAACAATTTGCAATTGACCAATAATTGACGGATCTTACTGGTTCTTGCCTGAGATCTACATTCCTTTTTTATTGCCTGTTTGTTCCTCTGTTAGCTTGCCTCTACGATGCACCATAGTCACCATAGCTTTCAACAATAACTGTTGAAAGCATCTCTTATATGTGATTAGTTTAAATAAACACCTTCACACACAGAATTTAATGGCTACTAAGGGGACTTACGACAAAACATAAAAAACGTTATTATTGACTTTCACATCAAATTGTTTACCTAGTGGAAGTCAACTCATTTAGGAATTGCAAAAAGCAATTTCTTAATTTTTTAAAATGATTTTTTGAAGAACATAGGATATAGTCTTGAAACTTTTCAGGTCTTAATACTAACCTATTACCAACGTTACTGGGTCAATTTCAGATTGATTGGTCTATTTGTTCATCTAGTATTATCTGAAGCCACCTCTCAAATTCCTAATATTTCTAAACTAAAAATCTGGAATAGAAATATTGAACAGTGATTCATATTCACAAGTAGAATCTATGCAGAAAATATTTTGAAGTGACATCCTTTATCCCCGATTTTCCAATTTGTCAGAATTTTCCCAAGTAAGGCTGATATTTTAAAAGACATCTAAAAAGTGATCCTGTAATTTATGGATTTCTTCAGAACTACAACAGAATTTTATGTTAACTGTAGTAATTTTCTTTCATATTATATGCAGTCGTCGAAATAACAGCGAATAATCTCTGTAGAGGAGTGATTTTTGAGTATAGCTTCAGGCTTTTCAGCCTAAAGCTTTGCTAAAAAATCACTCCTCCACAGTGATTGTTCGCTCTTATTTCCAGCACTAATATGCATGTTTATATTTAGATATTGTATAAGTAAAAGTGAAGATTGTAATTCATTAAAAACCGATCAGTGCAATGACACATGCCACAATATATTTAAACAGAATGAAGTGTGCCACCTTGGTGCAAGTGTTTGTTTACCACTGAGTTGGTCTCAAAATGGTGAATTTGAAGCT
Organism: Neoturris breviconis; assembly: GCA_032360805.1. Classification (NCBI taxonomy): domain Eukaryota; kingdom Metazoa; phylum Cnidaria; class Hydrozoa; order Anthoathecata; family Pandeidae; genus Neoturris; species Neoturris breviconis. The sequence continues at coordinate 7,739 of JAULBZ010002657.1, read as the reverse complement.
GCAATTCGCAAGTATGTTTTTATTAAAAAATTCTCTCCCAATCAAAATGAAAACTTTTGCGATGGTGTAGAAAGCCTCTAAATGATTCCGTCCAGTATTGGTATCTACATTTTCATCAGTTTTTTGGAAAAAATGTTTGGTTTTACTCTGACGTCGAATGTTTCATCAGAATGTTTTAAAAAAACATGAAGGCAAACATTTGTTTATGTTTTTTTTAAACAAAATGCAATATCTGCACAATGAAACATTTTAACAAATGAAAGTGCGCTTTGGTCGACCATATAAGGAGCCGTCTCCAAAATTCGTTACCAAAAGCAGGTATTTTAGCAGCTTTAAAAAAGCAAAATTCAATAATTTTAAGAAAAATTAATCTATGATGAAGAGTGTTAAGTCAATGAGCTTGCAATTGATTGGTTTCTTCGGGACGAAGAAACCAATCAATTGCAAGATCATTGATTCAGTACTCTTCCCCTGGTAACGAACTTTGGAGATGGTCCCTAAGTATCATGTTGGTATAGGTATGGTATTTGCAACTTAAGTTCATAAATGAGATAGCTGTGTATTGGAGGCTATACATAAGCATAATAAGGAACTTATATTTCATTTTGGATCTATGTAAATTGCTTTTTTGGATGGTATCATAGTACCTTCTCAGCATTAACACCTTTGAGAATGTGGTCTGTCCAATTTTTGAAATAAGAGCAAATAATGGCTTTCAATTTTGTCAACTTGGGACGTTTATCAGTAAAAAAAAAAAAAAAATTAATAGTGGAGGCATAGAAAATTTCATTTCGTTGAGGATTTGACCACATTCACCCAAATAAATGTTGAGGCAAAATAGTTGACTTAGAAAGATACAGTATTTTTTTTCACTGTTTATTAGGAATTGACCATAATTACATTGAAAAATAGTTTTCTTACGGGGCTTTGATCATTTTTTTTTTTGCCTACCATTTTGTATTTTAGAGATGCTTCTTCCTCAGTTTATTAAGATATTTAAAGTGAATATACAATAAGGGATAACTCTAGAAATTTAAACTCTCCATTAAACTCTCCATGTTGTTTTTGGGAAGGAAGGAGGACTCCTTCAGCTTTCGAATAAAATGTGATGTGAATATTGAAATGTATGGAAAGGTAAATAAGGGTCATAAAAGTTTGTTAAACCATTTTATGTTAAAATGTAGGAAATAATATATTGCTTTATCCTAATGTGTAGACTATATTTCTTTATTTTAAATTCTAACAGATGATAGAAACAAATCATTTTTAAAAGACATTTAAAACATTGAGGCGTGATTGTCTATGTAGATCACCTAAAAACGGTACTCAAAAACACTCCTCCACAGATGATGTCTGACCGTTATCTTAAAGTTTGATATGGCCTATTGCAGAGAAGGAACACTATTGCATCCTTATGATGTAGTGTATACATAATACTATGATGTATAATATATCCAAAACATTTCCATGTTCTAGGTTAAACTTTCACTTAGTTTAGCGGGCTACTTTTGTTACAATTGCTTGGACTGAACACAGCTTCAGACTAGAAAGCTTGAGACAGTGATTATTTGTTCGCATTTCCAACACTGCAGTAATGTTCACCATAAATTTTAATTTGAAGATGTATGATCAGTGTTCAAAATAAGAGCAAATAATAAATTGTGGAGGAGGATTGTTTTGAGCATGCTTCATGCTTTGTAGCTCAAAAATCGCTCCACAGTGATTATTTGCTCTAATTTTGAACTTTGATGGTGTCTTATCCAAACTTAAAGCGATAGTTTTTATTTCAGCATCAATCAAATGCAATGTCCTCATTATGATACAGTATTGTGTCCTTTGACTGGTCGTTGCATTCCTGTAGGTTCCGAATGTTCTGAGAATACAACAATAGATGATGAAATTACTGATCCCACACATGCTCTTTGTAACTATGGTTATAAATATTGCCGCTTAATTGGATATTGTATTCCAAATAATACATGTAGGTTGAATTTGTTTATACTTTTTATTCACACTTTAATTTGTATTTTTAAAAATGGTAACCTAAGAGGTGTTTGTTATTTTTATGAAAAACATGTGAAATGTGAAACTTTTTGCCTTTATTTTGGTGAGAATATTCTTGTAAATTAAAAATTAAATACACCTATAGCAAGTCTCAATATAATAGTTAGACATGGACTGTGGAGAAGCGTTTTTGAAAACTACTTAAAATCACTCCTCCACAGGTGATGTTGGACTGTTATATTGAGGCTTGCTATAGTATATAATTATATGGCTCTTACACCAAAGTAAAGGTGAATTTACACTATGCAAAGAAGAAGAAGATATTCTATGGTGTGTGATGTCAATTTCTACTAATGGAATGTCTTATTTTAGCTTTTGTGCGAAATTCTGGTGTTAATCCACCTTAATGTGATTGAATAGATATTGTGCAGGAATCAATTTTGAGCATGGCTTTAGACTACAAAATACTAAAAAATCTCTCTTCCACAGTGATTATTAAATCTCACCTCAACGAAGGAGAGTAAGATTTGTTAAAATGCAAACTGTAGACCTGGGATCTGGGAAAAGCTAAAAGAAGTTCTTAATCTAGCCTGGCTAAGTGTATCATAATGGACTTTAATCCAGGCGGTTTTGAATAATTTAAAAAAATAAAGCCTCTGTGCGATACAGCTCTACAGCGTACGCTAACCGAAGCACTATCTTTTAAAATAAAAATGGCAAACATTTTTTCACTTTCAGAACAACACCTTATTTTATATATAAAGCATGCACTTCTGTCTCATTGTCTCATTGTCTCATTTAAGAATAAGTGGACATACTTGCTCAATACACAGCCCCAGCTTATTCAGACTAAACACAGCTCCTCTTTGGATGACTGGTTAACAAAAATATTGACGAGGTTTACCTTTATCTATCCTCCTAGCTTTATCATAAATATTTTTGTAACTATAATCTAATATATTCGCTTGGCATAGGTCCTTTAGGTCCGTAACTCTCACATTTTCCCTTTAAGCAGAGATGTGGGAAGAATCTCTATTTTAACAAAGAAATAGAAAATATATTTTTATGTTTTCTTTTTTGAGTCTCATTTTTTTCTATATGCACCTTCACATAGAGAATAAAATATGCACAAAATGAGCTTAAGAATTTTGAAGTTAAAGTTATATCTGATATCATTTTTGGGTATACAAATTATAAAAGCTTTTTTGCACAACCTCGTTCCCAGGGCTTCTTGCTATTAAGGCAAGAAGCCTGGGAACAAGGTTGCTATATGCATGCATTTATAAGCAACTACCTATAATAGGCGCCATATAAAAAAAATTCTTTATTCTTTAAAAAGAGACCCTTGTTGTCTAAAATTGTCTGCGCGAGCCGGCTAGCTGAGAAATTGCTGAAGTGAGATATTCAAGCCGACTCGGCTTCTTATTTACTCTTATTTTGAGCCCTGTTTCTATCTTAAAGTGCAGAAATTTTCACAAAGATTTAATTTTAATTTAATTTGATTTTAATTTTGCAAATCAAGGGAGAATTTTTTTTGCATTTTGCAATTAAGGAAGGAGAATGAGAAAAGACAATCTTTAAAAGAATAAATCAATTTATAAAATGTTGTTTAAGATATTTCACTTATCTTTATTATCTATCACATGAAATACTTTGTTTTTAAAGATCTGCACCTCTGTCCGAGCAATCCGAGTGTCACAAGCTTGTTCCCTTCTTGCATTTTGAATAGGCAAGAAACCCCGGGAATGGGGTTGTCATAGTGGTAATTTCACTATCACTAACCATAAACAAATAAATTCACCTTTTGTGAACTTTGAAGGATCCTTTTTTTTGTGAAAATAACAGAAATTTTCATGAATTTTACGAATTTACCACAAATTCGAATAATTAAATGTCATGGTTTAATTTTTTTAATTTGTAGTAAATTCCTAAAATTCGTGAAAATTTCTGTTTGAAAATTCCCTTGCTTAAGGTTACTGCATTTTGGCACCTTGATATCTAGATATTTTAAACTTTTATTGTCTTAATTCAAATGAGTTTATCAGTGCTCGAAATATGAACAAATTACCAGTATGGAGAAGTGATTTATGTGCATAACTTCAGCCTCTGTAGCCTGAAGTTGTACTCAAAAATCACTCCTCCACAGTGGTTATTGGTTTGTATTTTAAGGACAGGTTTATAACAGTTTTCCAATGACATTGTTCTCTGAAAACACGCTTCGAATTATGTTGATGTTTTTTATATATTACATCAGCAGTTAAAATAACTGTCAGTCGTCAGTGTGGAGATGAGAATTATATTTTCAGCCAATTTGGCTGAAAATGTTCTGAATTATCTCTCCTCCACAGTAACCATTAACAGTTATTTTAACTCCTGTTTCATTGCTTTTGAGCACTACTAATGTTGCGATTAACTTTAACTACATTATATAGACATTTACATTTGTAAAAATTATATTAATATCTGCTGTCCCTATTTTGTGGAAGCTTATTCATGTTACTTCTATGTTGAGGCAAACATTTTCTTCAATGTTTTCACTTTTTTACATGATGTGAAAGTTATAAGAAACGATTTACAAGTATTATGGTATGCATGCGTCATTAATGTTTTAACTTTTAAAGGTGTACTGTTTGTATTTGTAGCTTGTTCATTGCGATTGTTACTTGATTGGTATAAAAAAGGTCATAACAATGTGGACCTATTTGGAAATAGATGTCCATCAGATGAAATATTTTGTTTACTGGCAATGAAATGTCAAAGATCTCATATACATTGTCCTAATGGAGATCCACTTCTTTCATTTGAAAGTATGTTTAAAATTTCCATGCAATCTCCTGATGCAGAAAGGAAAGGATTGATATACTGCCCCTCAACCCACTCGTATATACCTCCATATATGTGTACTGATGGAAATGGTAATAATGATGTACATCATTACAATGGTTATCCGGACAAAACAGGTACATTGGACCGAGTATAAAGGTTAAATTCTATTGGGTGATTTTTATTGTGGGTAATCAAGCCTGAAAACGTTTTTCTACATTTTTGTTTTTCTACATTTGCGACCCAAATAATGTCCCTAAGTGACGTCATAATTGACCAAAATAAATTAAAAAATTTTTTCTTTAAAGTTTCTTATTTATTATCATAGATGTCCAAAAACTTAACGATACGAGTTAATTGCGTTATTTGTATGAATATTTCCAGCTATTTATACCTTTTTTTACCAATTATCAAACCCTCCATGGAGTAAAAAATACTTCTGCACAGGTGATTATCTTTTGAACTTCATCGACAGCATTCTAGCTGTATTTCCATATATTTTTTTATCCTCTTACTATTATGTAACAAAACAGCATGCTGGAATTCCCTCCGGACACTATTTTATTGTCACTTAGTATTATTTCAGAATAAACGGTTCTTACATATCGAACAAAAAAACAAACAAGTGATATCTGACCGTTATATTGAGGCTTAGGTGCTACTTTTATTGAGAAAATGTTTCAACTGAGCAAGAAGTAACCAATCAACTTAAAAAAGTTATAAGCTAAAAAGAAAGCCACATCTCCACAGTGATTACTCACTCTAATTTCAACAACTATTATGTTTATGTTCTTACAGTAGAATATATGTAGTGTCATGTTATATATGGGCACTGTTTGAAACAAAAGCAAATAATCACTATTGAGGAGTGATTTTTGAGCATTGTTTCAGCTAAAAAGCCAATGGTCAAAAGTCCCTCATTCACAGTGATTATTTGCACTTAGTTCAAACATTGTTGTGAAGCGATAGATACATATTAATTCTAATATATTCTGTCATAGGGTGGTACACATACTGTAGTAGACGGAACGCAATTTGTACCTCTGCATTTCTTGGTACTATGAAGTGCACTGCTAACAAGTCGTCATCATGTCCAAAGAAAACACCTAATCGATGTATGGATCAAGGTATGACTTTCAATAGTAATATTAATAATAATTTTGAGACCTATGTATGTTAACAAAAATGGTAGTGAAATATAGCTGGTTCATATAATTTGAAGAACTAAGCCAGAATATTAAGGATAATCATCTAAAATAGGCAAAATATCACAAAGTCTCAGCATTTTAACCCACCCACCCACACTATATATATAGTAATTCAAATAAGAATTATAAGAGTGCTCAATACCAGATGTAGAGCAATATAGATATTGTTATGGTGTATTAAAAAATAACCAAAATACTGTAACTCATAATTTTAGGATTATGTCAAAATACTGTGCCAATGATTCAGATGTGCTCGCTTCGTTCTGAGAAATTGTGTAGAAAAGAAGACTGGGCACTAAAGGAAAGGGATGGTATTGTTAAAAGTTTTTGTCTGGATCCAAACAAAAAATATTGTTTTCAGACAGGAAAATGTGAGGTATCATGTCCTGATGTTACGAAGCCAATGTCCTATCCAATGAAAGGTTATACACCTTGGGGAGAGGCATGTTCGGAACCATCTTGGAGATACTGCCCTCTCTTTTTTATTTGTTTCCCTGATACGATGGAATGCAGTTATGCAGGTTTCAATGCGTGGGTCAATAATGGTATCAAAGATGGCAGCAAAGCAGTGTGAGTATCTGTTAATATAAACAATCTGAAAGGTCATTGTGTTGAACTTAGGGGTCAATTTGTTTCATCAATTTGAACTAGCTCAGATCAACCCAGACTGACCAGTCTCAGATTGATCAGAGATAGCTCTAAACAATCCTACCTTGGAGGTAGAGTAACCAGATTTATTCAATCTCAGATTTAGCTCTCCATTTCTTTTGTTGTTCTTGATTGATGGCAGCCTTGTTGGAACTTGTTTATTAAAACTCTGTACCACATACTAAAATATTTTGTCTGTAACAAGCAAAGTAAGAAAGGCTGATTCCGTTTTACACAACAGTTTTCCTAGGCTAAAGGAAGCCATTATATTGCATGTATATATGAATTGGAGCTCCAGATTGATTCGAGCTAAAACTGAAAAATTCATAAATCACAAGTAGGTAAGGATTGTTTAAGTTTGATTAAGATTGATCAGATTGATAAAAGAAATTTACCCTAATGTTTTCGAAGATATTTACCCAGAAGATGTAGTGAGACCAAAGACGACCAAAGTTTAAAATAAGAGCAAATAATCACTATAGAGGAGAGATTTTTCAGCATAAGCTCGATGCTCAGTGATTATTTGTTCTTATTTCAAACACCGGAGACACTTGACTAGGCATTAAATAAAATGCTTCAAATCAGTTATAATTTCCTGTTTGTTAGTCCCCCATCATCTACGCAAAGTTTGGACCACCCTCTCTCTCTATGCAACATTTAAATGAACTAATGCTATTTGTCCATGCAACAGTGTCCTTTTGTTATTACACCAAGTTTCAAGTGCTATATTAGGGCTCTTAAAAGGGCTTTCAAATTATATTCAAGCCAGAATATACCAGACATCACCTGTAGTTGTGTCTTTTTAAATAGTTTTTTCAGCTTTAAAGCTGAAAACTACATTAAAAAAACACTGTCCCATAGGCGAGGTTTGAAAAGTTGATCTCAAATTTTCCCACTTAGTGGAAAATATTTTTCTAAAGTAGAAAACAAGGATGATTAAACTTTAATTTAAGACTTATTGATTACCCGCTTTGAATACTTTAAGGATAGAACGCAGTCTTTCTGTATGACTTTTTAAAATTAAAAATATCCATGTTTCCCTTGGTTATTATATAG
>JAULBZ010002656.1:0-18263 GCA_032360805.1 Neoturris breviconis | reverse complement strand
TCGCGAAAACATTTGTTTTGTGAAGAAACCGCCTCAAATTTACGTTTGCTCGCGAAAACATTTGTTTTGTGAAGAAACCGCCTCAAATTTACGTTTGCTCGCGAAAACATTTGTTTTGTGAAGAAACCGCCTCAAATTTACGTTTGCTCGCGAAAACATTTGTTTTGTGAAGAAACCGCCTCAAATTTACGTTTGCTCGCGAAAACATTTGTTTTGTGAAGAAACCGCCTCAAATTTACGTTTGCTCGCGAAAACATTTGTTTTGTGAAGAAATCACCTCAAATTTATGTTTCCTTGGGGAAACATTTGAAAAAACCACCTTGAATTTACGTTTTCTCGTAAAATATTTGAGTTACGATGAAATCAGCTCAAATTTTAGTTTTCTTGTGGAAATATTTGTTTTGTGAAGAAATCACCTCAAATTTACATTTGCTCGCTAAAATATTTGTTTTGTGAAGAAATCACATCAAATTTACGTTTGCGCGCAAAAACATTTGTTTTGTTAAGAAATCATCTCAAATTTATGTTTTCGCAATTTTCGAAGAAATCCCCTCAAAATTAAGTTTTCCTGTGAAAACATTTGTTTTGCGGAGAAATCTCCTCGAATTTACGAGTTTGCTTGTGAAAATATAGCCAAGGATTCCCGTCTCTTTGCTTCCTTCATTTTCTTTATTTACGTTATAATCTGTCGTTTGAGATTTTAGTTTACACTGGATCTAAGCTCTCCTTTTTTCTCAAATCTTTAAAATGTCAACATCAGATTATGGGAAGAAAACAGAAAATGGAAACAAGGTCAGAGCTTAGTGTACTAGGCTAGTGAAAATATTATTTCCTGGAGAAATTAACTTGGATTTGGAGGAGAATTTTTGTTTTGTTATCTCCAATTACCGGTATCCAAGTTTTCCGCTCGGGATAAGTTTCTTTCCGCGAAGAAGAAATTGTTTCTACGTTTTTGCCTGAAAAAATGTTTTGTTGCTACCACGTAACTTAAGATCATTTATTCGCAAAAAGTTTACGAAAATTTCGCGGCCGTTATCTCTTTTAAAATAGCCCGGACAGCCACCAGTATTTTAAAACTGTATTATTGATTATCATGACTACTATTACTATTAAACGTTAATTACTTTCTCCTGAACAGAATTTTAGTAGAACTTATGAGGCGTGGAATGGGTTTCCGCATTGGGATACCACTGGGCTTAATTGACTGTGAGAGATGGATAATACGCTGCGTTCTATATGATATGGATATGGACTGCATAAAAGTTGGCTCGGTGACGCATCTATAAAATAAGTTGGACATGGGTCGCATAGAGTTGAATTGGTGACGCAATTTTGCTATCGGGTTGGATATGGGCCGCAAAAGTTGGATATGGGTCGCAAAATTTAATATAGCTGAAAATGGACGGCAAATAAAATTTATGGATATGAGCCGCAAAATTTAATAAAGTTGGATATGGGCCGCAAAAGTCTAATTTGGACCTCATATATGATATATGGTATTATTATGGCATGGTTTAGGCATGTTATTTGACTTTGTTTGACTATTTCAGTGTCCTACTATGTTAGTGTCCTGCCATGTTATTCGACTTTTTAATGTTTTCGGTGTCCTGCCATGTTATTTTACTCGGAAAATTGAAGACAACAGTAATTTTTGAGAAGTTGATATTTAGCCTGATAGTGTATCACATACACATAGCAGGAGCATATAATAATTAACTACACAAATTACATGTACCCTCCCCCTCCCCCCTAGGACGTACCTCAAATGTCCTTAAATGCAAAGAATCATTATCATTTCGTGGTTAAAAAACTTTCAGTCCTCCTGCCAAATGGAGTGCTAATTTTATAGTCTTTTCTGAAAGAAAAACCGTTGAAGTAATAATGGATTTGCTCCCCACCCTCCCAGTTTCTGTTTAATCTGCAATAAATAATGTAATAATTGCTGTGTATATACTGAAAATAGTGGTGCAACTCTTCTCAAGGAGGAAGTTAAATTAAAAACTAAGATTACAGCAGACTATGATAGAGAAGATTGAAAAATGATAATATTGCCTTACATTTTCAGTCAGTAGGGACTCCACACAGCCAGCTCCCACCATTCTAACTTTATCACAGCTAGTACTAGGCGGTTTCTGTATGTGTACCCCCTACATCGGACTGATTGAATGATCAGGTCAAATAGGTTCTTTTCTTAAATTTATTTTCTCATCAAAAGCTGTGTGTACAAATTTGTGCAAAAGTGTTTCAACAACAACACATCATTAGTGCTCTTTTCCAAAGTTGTGTGTTGAGCCAATGTATTTGTGGGTGCATAAAAGGAGATGGTCGATAACTTTTCACAATAGACCGCAGTGGATTCGAACCACTGTCAGGGTAGCCCACGCTCTTCACCCTGCGCTAACGGTCTGCTGCCAAGTTAATTAACCAGCAACCAGTTATGTACCAATAAAAATAATATGACACATCAACTTGACAAACCCGAATGATGTGGCCTTGTTGGAAAAATGAAGCAGGACAAGGAAACATCTTAGATGTTCTGATTAATGACAGTATTAAAATCTGCTCTGTCATAGTTTGCGCTAGTCTTTGTTCAACTCGATTCCCTCGATAAGAATATGTGCAGAACTATTCCAGCAAAGCTACATTTTTCTCTCTGTCTTACAAAGTTGTGTGCTGGTCATGTAGACAAGGGTACATAAAAGTCGCTGGTAGAGAAAAAGTTCACAATGGACCGTAGTGGATTCGAACCAATGGACCCACGCTCTTCCAACTGAGCTAACGGTCGTCTGCTACTAAGATAATCTACCAACAAACTTGTATGCTTCCTTACATATATGCTTCACACATCAACTTGATTAGAACAAAGTATGTGACTTTGCTGAAATAGTGCTACAACCCTTCTCAACAAGGAAGTCAAATTTAGAACTAGGACTACAGCAGACAATGACAGAGCTGATTAGAATACGGTCATAAAGCAGAAAAATGCTAATATTGCCTTACATTTTCAGTCTGTCAGTAGTGACTACACACAGCCAGCTCCCGCCATTCTAACTTTATCATAGCTAGTACCAAGCGATTTCTGTATGTGTGTCTCTGTATCGGACTGATTGAATGATAAGGACAAGTTGTTAAATAGTAGCTGTGTAGACCAACGTCTGCAGGAAGCCGACAAGAAACAGCTGTGTAAACGTTGGCACTTCAGAAAACTTATTAATGTTATCAGAACAAAGAGCATATATCAAGTATATGAGGAATCCTAACAGACAATCCTAATCCTATCCGGTAATTCGGTTCCCCCATAACAGTCGTACATTGTACACTGCTGTAGCTCAACAGAACGTTTCATTTGTCAAGAGGCTACCTCATCAAGGGGTTTCAACTTATTAAGAACATCGGTCTACCGGATCTGTCTTAGGAACATTTCACTTTACAATAATAAAGATTTTCATCGTCTTTATGATTTCCGATAATAGGTACAATATCAATCGGATCAGCATGGGTATTATAAAGTATAATACTTGCACCATATTGGTCATGCGGATGACTATCAATAATAACGATCCTAGTTGCATCTAAAACAAAAATGGCCATTGCCCTTCCTTGTATGATTACAACATAAAACCATAAGCTATTCTGCGTTTGATGACGATCATTTGTAATCTGTCGCACGAGGGAACATTCATCGTCTGCTTGATAAAATAAATTATGTTCATACATAATGGTAAAATGGAGTTCATCAGGGAACGTTCTCATGGCTTCACCAATGTGCAGAAAACCAGAAGATGATGACGCAGTGTACAAATAATTACCTAGGTCCATACAACCGCAAAGAATAGGAACGAATGATTCAAGGAATAAATGTGAACTAAAATTGTCATATTGAATTTCTGATTCTGTAATAAATTTTCCCACAAGAAAAGCTATGATTACACAGGCATTACTGCCAGAAGCATTGCCAATACTATTTTGACTACATAACTGAGGCATGCACCACACGGAAACATCATCACGAGTTTTAAAATTGCATTTTGCTGGTGGAAATTGTACCGCCAATTGCTCTCCAATATTAATAACAAGGCTAAGATTAATCTCTGGGTCATTTTCCACAACGTCGGTCACAAAGTCAACATCTGTTTCATCCATTTCATCCTCGTCAATCTGCACAGAAGCACCATCACCCAAATCATTCACACTTTCCTGAATATGCGCATGGGTTGTGATAATCTCAGAAAACATAATGACACCTTTCTCAATACAGTCTCTGTAATAACTCACTCCCTTAAACAGATGAGCTGTTGATATTGCCATATCTGATGGTTGTGTTTTCTATACAAAATAATTTTTGATTATTTAGATAATAGCTGAACCGACATTAAACAGCATCCTTAAATCATAGGTATATATGTTGTTTCAAGTTGTATGTAGGTACTTGCCAAAAAGACTTTTCAAGGTGTTCCAATTATGGGAGGTTAAGGACGTTTTTCATATTTTTCTTATCAGTTTATTGGGAACTTTTCTAGACAATGAAGATCCCTGTATCAAAGTAGTTTTTTAATAAAATTTGGCTTTTTGAATAGTTTACTTCCTTGTTAACATTGACAATGACGTTTTTGGATTTCATTAAAATTCAGACAAAACACGATTCCATACAATACATTAAACAGTAGTACATGGTTAAAAGCCATATGTACACAAGATTAAGATTAAAGGAAATATGTAATTTTGTCAGATGCGCCCTTCAATTTTGAAAATATTGCGGGATAGAGAATGCGTTCAAATTAAGGAGATGTTCGACCTGAGATACAAATTATGGAGATTCTACTGTACCACTGTTCATAATAAACGCACATAAACAAGTTATAAATAAATATTACTTGTTTCGAATTTTTGGAATACTCTAGATCACCAAGTTCTTTGCTGGAAGATGAATCTGAAATGCGAATTCGACATTAACAGCTACTTTATGTGACGATTAACGCAAAATTTAAGCATTTCGCATATATTTTAAATATTGAGCACTCTCAGTATTTGTGATTCACCACTGTACTGGTACATATATAGAGCTAAATATATCGTATTTGTTATGGATAGGTGTTGTTGTCTATACACACTTCGTGGACTTAATACTGCAAAATTTGGTCTACGCGAAAATTAAACCCTGTAAAGTTGATAAAGTTTGAAATTCCTGACAGCTAATTTCTAAATTCCAAATTCAACTCTTCTAAATTCACTACTCGTTCAAATTACTTTTAGCCTTTTAATAATCATTTTAAATTCATTGATCGATTAAAACTCTGAATACATAATATAATTGCGAGGATATAAGATTAAAATTTCAGGAAAATAAATCAATAAAATTCAAAAACAAAAGAGAAATTCAAACTCCCTATGCCAGTAGAATATTTCAATCTGACTTCATTGCAAGCTGTCTGCAAATTGCAACTCTAATTTGCAGACAGCTCAATTTCGTTACTTACCGGATTCCAGATCATGAATCCTATCCAAAAGACCGTCGAGTTTTCTTTTGTAAAAAATTAAATAACTTTCCATATCAGTCTTTAGTATACCCCTCTCTTCTACCGCTCGCCTATACTTTTGATATAATTCTGCTGAAAACCATCGGTCAGATGCTGAAAGAAATTACGATACAAACTATTCAGGAAGAACAAATAATTTATGTAGAATGTCATGACTTCGGGTATGACAAAGAAATTACATTCCCCAATAATATAAAACTTCCAAAACCTAAATAGTTTATTATTTGCTGCTAAATAGTTGATATGGAAGTAAACATCCTTATTTAAATTCCAGGTGGTATATAAATCCACACAACTGAAAACTAAACCATGTCACCAGCATGTCTGCTTAAATTTTCGATTGGCAAAAGTTACATCCAAGTTGAAATATAACATAATACGCTTACATCAGTAAACTTCCATTAGCTGAATGCCGCTTATCTCAAAGAAACCGACATCTTAACGACACCTCGGTGCTAGAGATAGTAGATGTTGACTGTATAGCTTATATCATCACAATACTGACACAGCGCCAACACAACCTACTTAAAACATCTTACTTCAAAATATACATCCGAAACGAATAACTTGATAATATATTCTTACCTGCGGTACGTGATGACTCGCTGGTGCTCCATGGAAAAGAACCCACACTACATTTGTCGTAAAGAACCTTCTCGTCGATATCTTTAATGATGTTGCAATAATCGAAAATTACGTCTTTTAATTTTTTTGCAACGGCTGCCAACTTGATTCGCATAATATGACGTCTTTTGCAACTATCTAAATTGGTAATTAGGAAATAAATGAATTCATCAATCATTAAAATATCGTAATGGACTACACTTTTTTATAAGCATCAATTTCATAAGCATTACCAGAATAAGATTTGGGTCAAATTTTCAGCCATCTTGCAGAAAGATAGTGCATTAATTGTACATAGTATTTTGTTACTTTTACTAGGGATGAAGAATGATTGTAAAATATAGACAAATGCAGTATATTATTTATTATAACTAATAAAACATAAATATTCTGTGGAAAATGTTTAAAAATAATGTCTCACCATTCTCCTGTAAACATTATGAATGGCAAAAGAAATGGATGTTTTGCTTTAAGGAGTCACAAAAGCGGGTATACCTGGGCACTTAATCGAGGCATTATGGTAATCCTCAAATCAGAAATAATTACTTTCTATAATAATAATAGATAAATTCATATTGTCAGAACTTTAAAATAATTAACGCAAATACTAACTAAACCGTTGAATTTGCATTAATTAGGTTTTTTCCATTTTTATCACCTAATTATTATTAATATACGTACCAGCAACTTTCTTTAGAGCCGCTTTCCACTTTATTTTCTCAAAAGAATATTTCTCAATCATGGCCTGCAAAGCAGGTTTGATAGCTAATAATTTCAAATCATCATAAGCATTCATAATTTCAGCCTCTGATGGGTTTACACTTGTCTGAATTTCACCAATATAGTTATCCATAGCACTACGAGTAATTTTTACATCAAGTAACTTTATATCTTGATTGGGAAATTGAATCCTTTCTGATAGACTTTCCATTTGGTACTTAGAAAGAATAGCAGAACCTTTCAATGAATTTATGTAGCAAACAAGAACTTGTAATGGAGTCATTCTATGTTTGCTTTGAGTTCGAATTCCTAAAATTAAACTTACAACATTTAATTAGGGTGAATTTCAATTTTTCTCAGGCGTATCATAAATCCTCTAAAAAAACCTCTAGGGCCCCCTCTCATGCAAATGCCTAGATGCTTATTCAAGCATGAAGCTTATTTAACAAACCGGTGCTATAGGGGTATGTGATTACATAAGCTTAATAGAATTCTGTTGAGGATTTATGATTTTCGCTTTATATACTTTGAACATTCTACCTCTTATTTTCTTTAAAAGACTGAGTTTCTATAGTGGCACTGCAGGGCCTGTTCAAATTTGAGTAAGCAATGTCCATTACACCTTTTATGCCAAAATTGATCTCAAAAGGCTCAGTAAAGAGAAGCGTGATTACACAAAACCACATTTTTTGAACTTAAACGTGGGATCGTATAAAAAGCTTTGCAGCCAGGTAATATTCATTACTAAATACCAGATGCTTTATCCTTAATTTCTTTAATCCATGATTCCAGCAATTTATCATCAACTGTCGTCAGTCCAATTTTTCTTAATGACTCACTCAACCTATTCTTTGATAACACAATATCTTCTTCATTCTAAAGAAACAGAATGAAGTGACAATATTAACTTGATTGTGTCATATAACAAGGACAGGACAACATGATTGGCCTATGAATATGAACGAAGGCACAACACCATTAAAGTAGTGATCAAAGTAAGAGCAAACAACTGCTACAAACTCTAGGACTATGCTATTGTTGATTATTTTCTAATTTTGACCTTTAATATCAAATGATTATATTTATTTTAAATTCATAGACACTATAATATGTATAAGTTGCAACATAACATTTCTGCTCAGTCAATAGTGATGTCAAATGCTTGCCTGCCTGGATAGGCCTACTTCGCAACTTTTTTTTGCTCCGCTATAATTTTGTTTACGTTTTGTGGAATTTATTAGTGCGAATTGCTAATTTTGTTTACATTGTGAGGAACTTATTAGTGCGAATTGTAGAGTTTTTGCATTTCTGTGCGGAATTTATTAGTGCAAATTTTACCTTAATATGGAGATATAATAATATAGTCCTGTAATATGGAATACAACAATACAGTAGAAATATTTATTTACTTTTCTTCAAAATTTCCAATAAATGCCTCCCTCAAATAAATGCCCCCCCCCCCCTCCCCTCTGAAAAGTCAAAAGATTTAATAAACACCCCAGGTGTAATTAATATGGTAAGCAATTGAAGTGAACCCTGCACAATCACTCTATAAATTTTCTTACCTTTACATATCTTCTTTTCAGCTCTTCTGCTAATGTATTAATTTTTCTTTTGTTCCAAGAAGCCATCATTTCAGTAAGACACTCTTCACGAACTATAATGTAACAAATTGCGTATTATTTCTAACTTTCTTTGGGATCATGTTAAATAATCCTAAAGTCATGGGGAAGAAACAGACTTACTTTCAGGAAGCTGATGTTTTGTAGAATTGCCACATCTCGACATGAAGCTAAATATTTGCTCGGTTTCTTCACCATTTGATTTTCCAGTGCCTTTAGTCCAAGCACCATCCCACAGTACCTAAAAAGATTTAATTGAAAAACTTCTGTTTTTACTAATTTTTATATAATTTTTCGACTTTTTGTTTCAAATAAACGCCCCTTTAGTTTAATAGAGGGGAGGGGGTGTTTAAAAGATATGGTTTATATAATAACTTTGAAAAGGGAGGGAGGCATTAGAAAAAATAGGAGCATTTATTATAGTATTTACAGTATAAGAATAGACAACAAAAAATACTATTTAACCTTATTTTCCATAATTTTCAAACCTGACGTTCCATAATTTTCTCTTTTGTTTATCATGATGCAATATGTTTCAAATTTGAAGTAAACAAAATATTGCAGGTACTTTTTAAATATTCACTGTTATAAATGCACAAGGAAAAACTATAGCAGTACCTGGCAATCTAATGCATGTCCTTTTGCATGCATGACAGACAATGCAGGCTTCAAAGATGATGACATTATTGGTTCTTTTTTTTCCATAAACCCCCACAACTTGCACATAACATCTGCAAAACAAAATTCCACAGCATGCAAGTCTACCAAACATTTAATTAAGTATAATGGGTAACCAAAAAGTTCGCCTTGGAACATGTTAAGAGCCTTTTGGCCAATTCTATGACGGCAAGATACCAGCTCTAATCCAGTTTCATCTATTGTTTTCCCTTTTTTCCCGGAATTTCGTGCAGCTGTCCATACACCACCACATATGTTGCTATTACCCTATTAAGAAGAACATAAGTCCAACTGGGCATAAAGATCACTCCTTCACACATTCAACATAACTCTATGTCAATGTTGTTTATTACACATGATAGTGCACTGACAATGAAATAATATAATGTATCCACAAAATGACAATGAAATCATTATTAAAATCATTATCATCAATGGACGGATCATGTTAATGCAATGTCCATTTGGGTTGCAAAAAAAAGTTTCTTCCCTTATGGCAAGCTTTGTTCTCGCAGCTTTATTAAAACTAGTGTCCTCATTTCAGGTGCAAGCTAAAATAATGGATCAATTTTATATATAATCTCGTTGTTGCTTATATTTCTGGAATCTTCAGTGCAAATAACTTAGTACCAATGCACAAAATCATGTAAATAATTAATACCAACCTCATTTCTCAATTTTTGAAGAAAAACATTACCACATATTAATAATCAAGTGCAGATAATTTTATAGTAAGATGACTACTACCTTATTCTTTGTGTTTGAACCATAAATCTGCTTAATATAGTCAGCTACTTTCTCGTTCGAAACAAAGAAATTATCTCCATAGTAAGATGACTTTCTGCTCCTTTAAAAAATAAATGTATCAATGCAGTTTGAAACTCAGTTTGGGCAACTAAAAAGTTAAAAATGAGGTTGCGCAAAAATTGATGGTACAATATTTGAAAATTTTACATAACCAGAGTAGTCACAAACATTTCCTTGTCTTTCTTGATGATTGTTCTCTTTGTTTATGTTCAACACAATGTTCCCAACTATAATTCATGCATAACTAATCTATACAGAGCCATTGAAATTATGATTGTGCAACTGAATTTAATAGACTTGCCTGCCCGAATGGACTACCAACAATACTATTAAGTCCTGGCACTACTGACATGCATGCGATTATGCATTAGCTCCTTTCTATTTATCTATCATAGGAGTTTGTCAGAGAGAAAAGGTAAAAAGAAAAGATATATCTGAAGTAATAAAATATAGCATACAAAAACACATTAATATATTTGGTGAAACGTACTTTCCTGCAGATTTGAACCTATACAATTTGCAATTTCCATCAACATGACAACTGTGTTGTTGCACAGAGCAGCATGGACATTCCATCCAGTTAATAGCTTGTTCTTTTTCTTTTTCATAAGAACAATAGCACCATTCACGGAAAGCACGAGAAAATGTGCTTTTGTTAATAGTTCCAATCTGAAAGAAGACAATTCTTTTAATATTTTCTACTTGAAAGAACATAAAACGCTAAATGAAAGAAACAAAAAATTACTTAAACATAGAAAAGTTTGACATTGTTTAGTTTCATCTTATTTTTCTTCAATATAATGCTGTGTGCAAAAAAGATTTTAAATAATGTAACACTATCCATGAAAGTAATTTCCAGCAAAAATCTTTGTCGTTATTATTGACAATGAAAAAGATGTGTGAATACATTTAGTCTTGAAATTTCAACTAACTAAGATCTTTATGGAAGAGATTTGGTATTATCATTTACTTTCAATACACAATGCTTCAAATAAGAGCAAATAATCACTGTGAGGGACGATTGAGGATAGCTTCGATCAAAATTCCTTCCTCCACATCCACAAAATATTACTCCTCCGCAGTGTTTACTTGCTCTTATACAAAGAATACTAGTCGGAGTTCGATCTAGTATTTTTTCCTGAGTTACATTTACCAACTACAGTAATAAGAATATAAGAACCTGCCTAAAGAAATATTTTTAATGTTTAATAACAAAGCAAGATATACCCAGAACATAAAAATTAACACATAATCTAAGCAAATCTATGCAGTTAAAGTTAGGTTCCATATACTGCTAGTACACCCACACACCTCCACACACATTTTTATTGGCTCATATAATTTTTTAATAAAAATAAAAATTTCATCTATTAAATGCCTCACCCCTCCCCCTCACACACACACATACGAAAAGGTAACACCCAGGGCATTTAATAGAGGAAATAGGAATAAAAAAGTTTTTTTCTTACACGACCATTTTGATTAGAAATATCACATAATGAAGTAATAAATGCCCCTTCTGATGTACCAGGCATTCTACTACGAAATGTATTCCATTGCACCAATACGTTTACGTCAAACAAACAACTAGTTTCCCGGATAGTACCAGGCCAAAATCCAGACTTCACAATTGTTGTATGTTTAAAGGGATCTTCTTCATGATTACAAGAAATACACACAACCTTAAACTTGTGCAAATCAAACCGGCCTATAAAAATATGACAATATGTCACAGTTATATTAATTTATACACTAGAAACAAATAATAGTCTGCACTTTTCAAATAACCATCAGAAAACTGTCAAACCAAACTCTGCTTGGAGATTCTAAATTCCAACCTAATCCAACCGATTTGAGAGCTGGTTGGATTTAGTTAGAATTCCAACAAAACTCAAACCAACTTGTTCTTTTTGGCCAACCATGTTACCATTTTAAAGTTTATTATGGTACTGATGTCATTCCATTGCAAATATAAACAAAAACATTAGACTTTGCTGATTCAGATTAAACTAGATGAATCCATATAATTTCAATATGAGATGGCAAGGTAATAACATGATTGACTTGAAAAAGGGGTTAGAGAAGATTGGCCAAACAGACCCTTAGTTAATCTTCTCCAAATAAAAGAAATAATCACTGCAGAGTTTTTTTGAGCATTGCTTCAGCCTAGAAAACCTGAAGCAATATTGAGAAATTACTCCTCCATATTTAGATCTGGATACAAGTCTGATAAAGGATAATTTTAATTTTACAAGAATATAATTATACTACAAATTGTACACAAACATTTGTTTCTTACCTCTGGAATTAATGACAATGCACATTTCATCAAGAGGATCTTTTATAATGTCGAAGCTAGAACACTCTACACATTGGAAGCATTTCAATGGAGGAATCCTCACTAAAAGATGAAATTTACAATGATAAAAGTTAAAACTGATCACAAATAGACTTTGTCCAGTAAAATTTAAGAATTTGGAGTAAGGTAGGGATGACACATAAATTTATTTTCTGTCACTCTTCGATAATTACCTGCCCGTTGGATGTCATGAAGATCATTCAATACTTCTAATGGAGATAGAGGTGTCTTATATCTATTTAAATATGCTGATCTATCATGTAAAGGATTATGATGATGAATATCCCTATCACAAGATGCACAAATATCTTTAAAGCACTGATTACAGGAGACAAGAGATATATTCTTCATACAAATGTGACACATTTCTTGACCCATAATACCAGTTGCTTTGCTTGATTTCAGTAGATTTGCTCTTTCATTATTCCAGGAAATGTCTGTTGATAACATTCTATTCTTCCAAGATTGACGTTGGCGTTTTTGCTTTGGTAGTGATTTCGTAACCACTTCCAGAGACTTAAAACATTGCTCCACAACAGCATTAAAATCTAAATAGCAAGAACAAGTGGGCCTATGAATACATTACATTTCAGAATTGCAATGGTTGTCTGTTATTATAACAAAAGTATAAGTACATATAGCAGATACAGTAGTACATTCAAAATTGAATCTATTTGGTTTGTGTGCTATCAAGGACTATGCATGTATATGTTGAATATATTAAAAGGAGATAATACTGTATATATATATATAAATCATATCACATTTCTTAAGTTCACCTTATTAAAAGTCATGTCAAACCTGAATTTACACAATAAAAGAGAATTCACACACAAGTTTTGTTAAATGCTTTAACACACTTTATTTTACCAATCGGTATCTGGTTAGCTTACATGTTGTTCTGTAGTTGTTTGCTGTCATCCAAAATTTCACCCAGTATTAAGTCAGTCAGTCTGCTGCATGTTCTGTAAGAGTCATGCAAAAATAATAATTTGTATAGTCAGGTACATATAAAGTATATAATATAAATGTTGGTAAGTTGTGTCAAAAATATAACATGTTTTCGTGGTGTCACAATTGCACAAAACGTTAGTGTATGTAATACATGTTAAGTCAAAATCAGCATTTGCACCAGTACATTTTTAAAAAATCGAAAATTACTTGACTCTGAAGGTATCACATCATCTTCCATAAAACAATTGTCATCATCCTCTATAATAACACATATTAGATATAACTCAAACTGCTTAGCTGAAATTGTAAAATTGTATTAAACAAAGGGAATTTTTGCGCATCAGAGCAATAAACCACATAAGATGATTAGCAATACCTAAAAAATGATTCGCAAAATGCGATGCCTTAATTCGAACCCTGACATAGCAATACAGTATATATACATGTAGCAAGAAACTTTGCATAATTATATATACATGTATCTAAGTGTAATCAATTATAGCGAATAAAACTAAATTTTCCAATGAAATCCTTAAAATTCTGATTTGAAACTTCAAATTAAAATGAGATTCCACTTTTAAAGTCTAACCCCATTCATCTCCATCCAAAGTTTTGCTTTCATCAATATATTCTGCTTTCTTGAATGAAGATGATTTGACAGAACGCTTTCTTTGATGTTTGTAAATTCGGCTTCCAGATGTGTCTCGTCTATATTCAGTTGTACGTAACTTTTTCTTTTTTTGTGGTGGTTGTGTTGATTGCAGACCTTTTAAAATTGGGATTGAAATATCTTGCAAATCTACAAAACCAAGAGATTTAACAAGTAACGATTCCATGGGTTTTCAATAGAATGAACTGGCAAAAAGTATTATTTAGGAAGACTAAATTATATTGATTGAAAATAGTGCAAAAATACCTGCAGGCATGATGAATAATTATTTTTAAATTAAGTAAATTTAAATCTAAAAAATAACTAAGTGCATGTTGAATTGAATAATTGAAAGGAAAGTCCAGCTCAAGGGTCCAAACCAACAATGTTTTTTCCAATATATAATTACATATATAGTAAAATCCAAGCAAGTGTTCATAGCAACATAATATTTTATTGTTTCTAGAAGATACAAATTGATATATATATATATATTCAGTGATAGACATAATTTACATAGATAAGCATTTAACACACAGTATAATGACATATGCCCCAGGCTACTGTACTGTATGATAAGCACATTCACAAATAAATGACATAACATTATCAAATAGACCAATCATAATCTTTTAGGGACCATCGACAATTAGGTTTTGTCCCGCTTAACGGCCAATTGGCCGATAGCGTCGAACCCCCCTGCCCCTTAGCAGCCATTACCAATTTTTGTAAATATTTAGTATAAACCCATTTACGATTTACGTTGGATCCCACCTCTCCTACATGTGTAGTGTCCATTCCTATACAACAAAAACAACAAAAAAATTGAAGTAAGAAGTCTCAAAATGTTTTGCTTGTCCTCGGTAAATATTGTTTTTCTAATTTTACGGCACCGATTATATTAATTGGATACCTACGAACTGGTTTTGATACATTAAACAATTCTCGGCAGTCGGTAAATTAGTTTTGCCGTCTTGGAAATGACCTACGCTCCTCTTCTGTAGAGCTTGCCTCCGCAAAAATGTTTTTATCGATTTAACTGAGTTTTCGTTACGGATTAATGGCCACCATGAAATACCCGCTAAGCGGGACGAAACCTAATTATCGACGGTCCCTTACTCAGCCATGGTTGCTTATTTCCTACTTTAATAAAGGAAGAAATTATTTCACGATTGGAAAATAATTACCAGCTAGCTACAGAAAAGTACAGAAACATTGGTAAATAAAATGCCAGATTGGATTTACAAATTTCCTGATTTTCTCTGATTTTGAATGAAAGTTTTAACATTTTCCTGTTTTTCCCTGATGAACTTTATAATTCCCCAGATTTCCCTGATTCTGTATAAACCCTGGGTACAACTTTATGTGTACGTAATGTAAGGATCAACTTATGGTTCCATCAGACTTTACACAGAGTGTGCGCAGAAGGATTATCCTGTCTGTCTAGCTAGCTACGCTATAAAGTCAGATGATGTGGAAACACAAATGGAACCAAATTGATCCTCTCAGGCACTGAAGGTCTAGCTGGCTAGGTATCCTTTTTTTTACTATTATATGGAGGGGTCGCGGAAACAGCTTTTAGAAATGCCACCCTTTTTGAAACACTGCAGTGACTTCTCTATCAAAAATGTAAACTCACGTGTAGGAATTTCACTAGGTATAACTCAGAACCCTCCAGCCATATATAGCTAGCTAGCTAACTGCGTGAGCAAGAAGTGTGCTCCCAAAAGGGGCGACGTTCCATATATTTAGGGATGACTCATCCTCTCTCCTCGAACTCCTAGTCCTAGCATCTAGCTAGAGAGCTAGCTACAATTCCTTGCTGTATTTTAAAAGAGAACAAGAAACAAATATCAACTAGTAGCAGTAAAAGCAGAACCTAGCTAGCTAGAATGCAAACAAAACAACAGAGATCACTGCCTATAGCTAGCTATATGTCTAGCTATCTGGAACCCCATAAACAGTTTGGCTTCGTAAATTCCTTATCTTTAATCTGGAGGAAATTAATTCCTAGGGGGTGCAGGTCTGACGAAGCCAAACTGTTCTCTGGTTTGAGTCTTCAGATCTTCAATTTGGAGGATTATCTGATCTAATATATTTCTAGCTAGCTTTCTTTCCTTCTTTCCTTTTCTTTCGCGCTTCCCAATTTTTCGTAATTTTCTTGTCTTATCGTCACGGTTTTAAACGCTTCAAACAGTCGTTCCAATCATGACCTATAGCTACAGACCATTCTTAAAATGACAAAATTTTATTACGATTATCATAATATTATATTTTGTACATATTACGATAGTCGTAATAATTTTTGACACGTATATGTTGAATATTAATATAGATCTGGGCTTAAAGTCACTTTTTCATAAGAGCGCTCGAACACCACAAGTAGAATTAGACAACGCTGAAAACCATATTTAGTAGTAGTTATAATTATTTTTAAACATTTTGGACGTTAACGAAAAGTTGAATATAATACTGAAAACTGTCTTGTATTGATGACGTCACACTGACGTCCGTAATCGAAAAAATATATTTAGAGGCGTTGTTATTGTTTAAATGTGATTAAATTTGTAGGCGAAATGTAAATTGTGTTGGGTAAACACTTTATGAAGATTTAAAAAGAAAACATTGCTAACGTCAGCATTTTTATTTAGAGAAAACGGTTACTTCCAAATATATGATGACGTTATGGATTACTTTGTCTGAAAATTATTTTAAATGTTAGACTGGACGGTTTTGTAATTTAACGGACCTGTTTTATCGATTTTAAACGTTTGTAACGCCCTTAAATTCATTTTTAGGCTTCGGACGTCACTCTGACATCATCCAAATAAGACATTTTCGTTTTACCTGAAATTATTTTCTGAACATTTACACTTTTTGTCCCTCAAGTAACTTGAAATCGAAGTATTAACACCGAAATTGTCATTTTGAAGTAGAGGAAGTGGTGCTCTCTAAAAATGAAAAAAAAGACCGGCCTTACCTTGCCTCGGTTTGGTGTTCACCGCACTTGGAGTTACGCTCGTGTATTTATCGTATTATCTTCAAATATATTGTTAGGTTACAAAGTTAGGTCAACCACACAATTAATATTTTAGCAAAATAATTTCCTTGACGACGTCATCACAGGAAAACAGGTGGCGCAAAAAAAATTCTTTTTAGCTGAAATTTTTATTTTTTGCAAATCTATATACCAAAAGAATTTTCAAGCAAAAAGTGGGTTTGGATAAAAATACCCTGCTCCCTTAACTTCTAAACTACTTTGAATTTCCTAATAAAATTGGTACAGACGATGTTCTCATCAAAGCTAATGTTAAAAAATATTGGACAATAGACCATTGTCATTTTATTGTCTTGAGAACAATATAATTCATTGAAAATAATGGAAAATTGTATTTTCACGTTTTTAATGTGTTATATCGCCCAAATATAGCGGAAATGATGATATATATTATTAATAACAAGATAATGATTGTAAAAATATGCCATTTCATATATAATATGGATTTTGAGATTGAAAAACTAGTTTTTTTCGACTACATCAGATCACCACATTTTCTTTCCACAAAAACGTTTGTAATAGATATTGCGGCAGACTTGTGAAGTTTCAGCGTTTTATCACGCTATAAAAAATGTCACTAATAAAAAACCGCAGGGTATGACATTTAATTTTACGCAATAGGTTTATTAAGATAAATCTATTGCTCATAAATCCATCTATTATTTTATACAATATACATATCTCTTATATTAATACGAAACCGTGGATTTCTGTCAGAATGTTTGTTTGTTTGTCTGTTTGCGCAGGCATTTCTTCACCGCTTGACGGTTTGGCCTGAAACTTAGTACACGACCGGAAAATTACCCAAATATGGTGACCGTTGCTAAGAGGTTAGTGTCCAGGCCCCTTTTGGGCCCGTTTTAGCCCAATTTGCCATTTGTGACGTCACAGGGTGCTCAGGTGCATGGAAATTTTATAGCAAAAAGTTATTTGGGTCTAATTTCTGCAGTAGATGTCCTATATTGATGCAACTTAATCAACAGCACATACTTGCTTTTACAAATATTTTGGTCAGTAAAATTCCTAAAATGTCTATTATGCAGACCAGATATTGGCTGCTTTTTGCAAAAAAACCACCCAATTTGGCCTAATTTTGGAAGTACGTGTCCTGCACCAACAAAAATTGGTCACCAGCACATATTTGCTTCTCCAAATATTTTGGTCAGTAAAATTCTAAAATGTCAATTATGCAGACCAGATATTGGTATAGGACATTAATTATCGTGTACAGGAAGGGGAGGGGGGGGGGGGGGGG
>JAULBZ010002655.1:0-18265 GCA_032360805.1 Neoturris breviconis | reverse complement strand
AAGCTCATTGACTTAACACTCTTCATCATAGATTAATTTTTCTCAAAATTATTGAATTTTACTTTTTTAAAACTGCTAAGATATATGCTTTTGGTAACGAATTTTGGAGATGGCTCCTAATATTTGTTGCCGTTCTCAAGAAGAAGCTACACCGTGGTCAAAATAACAGTAAATAATCACTGTGAAGGAGTGAGTTTTAAGCCTTTAATGCTCAAAACTCTTCCACTGTGATTATTTGCTCTTATCTTGACCACTGCCATAGTATAAATGGGTTAAAATATTTACCGTTCATCACTGTGGAGGAGAAATTCTTTGCAGTCAATTTAACTGATTTGAGATATCTCCTCCATAATGATGGCTAGCAGTCATTTTAACCCCTGCAGTATGACACTTTCGAGTATAATTTTCAATTCTGAGAACTGAATATAATAAATTTATCACTTCTATGCATGTAACTCCCAAAATTATGAAGTTTGAAATCCAGGTTTTTGTTCGTTTGCATTGTTCAATTCTGAATACAATTATATTGGCATAATTACAGATTTACCTTTTATAACGTCTGGCCAAGTACTTGTTTCATATGTATTTGTTTATTTATTTCAGAGGAAAGACGACAAGCAGCAGATGAATATTATAAGTAAATGTGCTTTTTTTCTACTTAGTCTCCATAGATGCGCCTCCGCAGGGGAATGCCAGCGTGAATTCAGAGGCCTGCTACTAGGAATCTACTCCAAAAGCAGATTCTGAATCTGTCATATTTTAATTCATTGCAGAGCCTGGAGCCATAATAAAAAAATAATCACTACTCCACAGTGTTTATTGGTTGTTCTTATTTCTAACACTGCCTTAGCTTCATCAATACAAAACAATCAATGTCAAGCTTTTTGTGTTAAATCAACACAGTGCTTGAAATAAAGAGTAAATAATCACTGTGGAGGAGGGATTTTTGAGCATTGCTTCTGGCTATGAAGCTTGAACAACGCTCAAAAATCCCCACTCCACAGTGCTCATATGCTCTTATTTCAAACACTCTATCAATGAATTTGCAATAGAAAGTTTTCTTTCTTTTTTTTACGAATATTTTAGTTCGATTTAGCTCATAGATTCTTGAATTTTGGCATAATCTGCAATAGTGTACAGCCCGGTGACACCCAGCCTGTAATAATGAATGAAAATAATTGCCGCAAAAGAATGGTTTACGACAAGCATACCTTACTCTTTTAATTTCCGTGCCCCTTTAATGTGGGAAAATTGAAGGGGTTGGGTGAAAAAAGGTGAAAAGAGCCAAAAACGGGAGAAAATCTGGTGTGAAAGTCTAGTGCGCAAAAACTAGAGGCGCAAAAATTAAAGGCACGAAAAGCGAAAATATGAGGGGTGCGAACAATGTAGCTTAAAATCTCTCCTCCCTAGTGTAGTGTTTTGAGAGAATTCCAAACAAACAAATTGTGGCATTGTGATAATAATATTTACGCATGAAAAGTGGTGCCTGATTTGTCAACGACAAAAGTAATAATACCTGCAATAAAGTATATAGTAATTACTTCCTTGTTATTCAAGAAACAAGAATATTGTCACTAAATTTTAACGAATAGTTGCAAGCTTTAGGAACTGGTGTGTATATTTTAGGATACAATCAAAAGTGCAAGCAAAAAGAAAAGAAGAAATTGAAAAGGAAGAAGAGAATAAAAAGTATTCACCTTCTACCATACCCAGTGGTCGAAATAAAAACAAAAATAAATCTGCGGAGGAGTGATTTTTAGCTTTGAAATCTCTCCTCCAAATAATTATCTATTCTTATTTCTACCATTGGTACCTAAATCTTTTATGTAATTTATCACAAAATCTGTAATCTACACAACTTGAAATAACTGCTGCACATTACCTGTAGATGAGTGTTTTTGAGCATAGTTTTCTAGACAGCTGTAAACTAAAAAAAACACACTTCTCCATAGGTGTCCAATGATTATTTCAAGACTTGATCATCTATCAACCTACTCTTAATGAAGGTCTTCCCAATTTATATGTTTAGACCATTCTCTTATTTCTCTTTATAATCTTGTTAGGCATCATATCTTAATACAGTGGATTTTTGAGCGTAGTTTTAGGCTAAAAAGGTTCTCCTCCCAGTAATTGTATACTCTTTTTTAGGCCACTGATTAATATCAGCAAAGAAGTGCCAACAATCTTAGGAAACATCTCCAAAATTCGTAGATATTTTAGCAACTAAAAGAAGCCAAAATTAATAAATTTGAGAAATATTTATCTACGATGAAGAGTGTTATGTCAACGAGCTTGTAATTGCAAGATTGTTGATTCATCACTCTTCCCTTGGGAACGAATTTTGGAGATGGCACCTAATAGAATCACAGTGTTTAACTAATCACTTTGATTTTGTAGTCTAGCTAAAGCGATGCTGAAGAATAACTTCATCACTGTGATCATCAGACATGCCACTTTTCAGACCTGAGCCTGAACCTCCAGCCTGTGAGGGATAATTGAGCCTTTTCAGGCCTAGAAATACCCTGAGTACCAAATTCTTATTGTTTTGCTGTGTTTTCAGGCCTAATGTTTAAGGTTGAGTGGCATGTCTGGATTATTGTTTTTATTTGAACCACACGTCTTTGCGAAAGCAACCAATTTTCGGTTAAAACCTGGTATGAAAAGCACCCTTGTCGTAACACTGGGCATAACAGCAGTTATTTCATACATAAGTTGGCCCAGTGCTTAAAATAAGAGAAAATAATCAAAGGGATTTTTGAACATGGCTTCAGGCTATAACTATACTAAAAAAATAATTCACAGTGATTATGGGGGAAAGGGGAAATGCCCGTGGTGGGCAAAAAACTGCTAATTCTAGAAGCATAAAACTCCTAGGAAATATTCCCTGACACCAGTACTTTTAATTTCTACCATTAATATAACAACTTGTATTTTTTGCATCATCATCATTAAAATTTACAATTTTATACAAATTCTGGTACCTAAGTTTAAGGAGCCCTAACTTTTGATTGAGAAAATAAAATTACCTCATCAGCCTGTATGGACACCAAAATTTATGAAGTCATTATATGACGTCATCACATTATCATGAAAACTTATTACATCAGAAGATTTCTTTCATGATGATGAACTACCAGTGAAATATTTATTATGATTCCATTATCCAATCAAATGTAATGGTGGCTTTCTGAGATTGGGTTTATTTCGAAAAGTAAACCTTACGGTAACCGTTTGAAATAATAATCACTGTGGAGGAGTGATTGTTGAGCATAGCTTCAGGTTACAAAACTTGAAGCTATGCTCAAAAATCCCTCCTTCACGGTGATATTTACTCTTATTTTAAACACTGTGTAGTAATGTACTGTAATATTTAGAGAGGAAGAACACCAGGCCTGGTTGCATAGAGAAAAAGAGGCCATTGATGATTTAAAGAGAAAGAAAGTAGAAGAAGAAGGGAGATTAAAAATTAAAGAAGAAACTGAGGTATGTATATCAATGCTTGAAATATGACCAATTCACTGTTTGAAATAACAAATATATTCACTGTGGTGGTGGGGTTTTTAAGCATTGCTTCAGGCTTTATAGCTTGAAGCAATGCTCAAAATTCACTCTTCCACAACGCTTATTTGCTCTTATTTCAAACACTGAAATTATCGTTGTAGAAAAACACTCCTCACCAGGTGATGTCCGGCAGTTATATTCAGGCTTGGCTTCACAAGCTTCAAAACATCAGTTGGAAATCACTTGTGTAAGGAATGTTTTTCAATACGGTTTTCAGCTTTACAGCTGAATTTTTAAGGTGCTGCTTTTTTGTTTTAACACAATGATAAATTCAGATGGAAAAACCAATTCAACATGCCAAATACTTTTTCCGGGATTTGTATGGTACTGTACAGTATAATCTCTATTCAATGGCAATTTCTTTTTTCTCCAATGTTTTTCCTCTGCTGATTTCCATCAAGGGTTTTGACTGAAGCAGATGACTCAAATTATATGTATTATATTATTATATGTATGACTCACAATTTCCTATAAAGGGCAAAGTGTTAGTTCGTAATTGGATAAATGTTTTAATGTATGTGGCTTTCTTAGCAAAAAATTCGAACTGAGTGGGAAGAGAAAGAAAAAACTGAAACTGATGCAAAAGAATCTAAAGATAAAAAAGAGGTGAGATACAATAACAAATTTCAGATGAAATCATGGCTACATCATCACAAAACAAGAATAGATGATTTGGTAGAAAGGGTTCTTTTTATCGCGATCAGCTGTTTTCGAATTAGGAGCAAATAATTACTGCGGAGGAGTGATATTTTAGGCTACAAGGTCTGAAGTTATGCCCAAAAATCCCTCTGCCACAGTGATTATTTACTCCTATTTTGACTACTGATGTTTAAAATAAGAACAAATAAGCATGTTGTGGGACGTTTTTTTAGTTCATAGTTTCAGGCTAAAAAGGTATATTAAAATAGCACTCCTCCCTAGTGATTATTTGTTCTTATTTTAAGAGCACTGCATGTGTGGCCAAAAACTGTTAGATTTTACAACAAGAATTATTAGTCATACCCCCCAGTAGGCAAAAATTTGTTCAAAGCTTGCAGAAAAGACACTAGAACTGCGTCATTCAACATTGTTCTAGCGTCTTTACTGCTGACTTTGAACAAGTTTTTGCTCACTGGGTAGGTTTCTAGGTTTCCAAAAAATCTAAAAAAACAATTTTCAAATTACCTTTCAAAAACAAATTTATGGTGGATTTGAAAAAACTAATCAATCTGCAATATATCTATCAAGTTTCTCCTGTGAGATGCTTCTGTAGAGACATTAGCTATTTTTGGCAATTGCAAAAATAATATGAAAGTATAGCCCTAACCTATTACAAGGATCCGTTTTAGAAAGGAAAAGAGTTACATTTTGATAATTCATGCATGGAATACAGATTAAAGCTGTTCCACTTGCAATTGGGCAAAAGTTTCTAATTTTATTAACATGTGGTGGTAATTGTAAAAGAATCGCAAATGCACAATAACTTGAAACAGCATTTTGAAGTGTAGGGTGGGAAACAATTTAATTGTGTGTCAAAAATAGTTTGACACTGCAGAAAATATCCTGGGGGATATATAGGCTGATGCTCGTTAATTATCAGAGAGCCCTCAGATTTTCGCAGGGTTTTCGCATTCATAACAAATTGAGATAATATAGATACATACTTGAATCTGAGAACCGTTTGGAATATTATTCCATTAATTATAATAAAGAAATGGAGAATCTCTAAAGTGACTTGATTTCAGAGTTTCTCTTGAATCTTACTCCAGTTCATTTAATGTGAAGTTGTATCTGATGCCAAGATGTGTTTTTCTATATATGGAAATAATCAGAAGAGTAGTACTGGAAACATCAAGTAGCCTGACTGATCAAAATAATGTATAAACAGTGGTCGAAATAAATCTCTGAAGGATATATTTTTGAGCATGAAGTGCTCAAAAATCACTCCTTCACATTGATTATTTGTTCACATTTCAAACACTGATAAAACACCTATGGAGAAGAGTGTTGTTTTAACCAACTCACAATCAGTTTATTCCTTTGCAAGGTGACTGATGTTGCACTCTTTTCAGCAGATACTCTTTAGTTTGGTTCTGCCCTTAGATATCCAAATCTCAAAATAATTGTTGGACATCACCTGTGGAGGAGTGTTTTTTTAGTACAGTTTTCAGCTTTGAAGCTGAAAATTCTACTCAAGAAACACTCATTGAGGCTTGATATCCGCTACAAATTTATTATAACAGTGTTCGAAGTAAGAACGAATAATCAGTTTTGAGAATAGGTTCAGACTTCGTAGCTACAACCCCTTACATAAATATTTGAGACAAGGTGAAATCGTTCAAAAATTTGGAATTTCAACTTAACCAAAAAAATTTTGATCGGCAAGACCAACTGTGTCGAAATTTGAATTTGTTTCAAGAGCCTGCGTACTAGGTTGCTAGAAACAACAAAATTTGAGTCTACTGGATAAATCACTGGGATAAAGTATTCTTGTTGTAGTTTTCTGTTTTATTTGTGGTGTGTATTATTTGTTGAAATTTGTAAAAATGTCTCATAATTTATGTAAATGGTTGTAGATCTTAAATATCTCCCCCACAGTGATTATTTGCACTTATTTCAAGCATTAATAGTCGGTGTATCTGATACGTGTTTTTCTCCACAAAATAATTAGGCCGATTTACTGCTTGTTTTGAATAATTTTGTGTGTTATAATAGCCTCATTCCTCTGAAATCCTTTTTATCAACAGTAATATTGTGAGTACACCTCATTAAAGTTTGTTTGGGCCTATCACTACCACTATGATAAATAGTTACAGTATTTCCAGATAATTTCCAGATAATCATAATTTAGTCTACAAAGTGCATATTGGTCATGGAATGTCATGTGTGTACTTTTGAACCTGAGATGTAATTTTGCATCACTTTTAAAAAATTTAATTTATAGCCCGCCAAACAAAGTTTGGATGGGTTATTGCTATCATTTATTATCGGCGGCGGTGATGGCATTTCACTTTTCGTAATAGACCATGTTCCCAAAGTGCTGCCATTTTGGACTTTGTTACCAGCATGCAAATATTTTGGAAGGATTCAACAAAAACCTTTCATTGTCCATTCGGCAAAGGGGGTCCAGTGGATCGAAACAGCGTTGTACCATCCTGAAAGATATTTTTCAAAGTATAGATTTTGGCCACATTCAAGCAAATATCATACCCAAATGGTAAGGAGAGAAATGGTGACTTTTTTTCGACATTTTAATTTTCTATGAGGATTTGATCACATTCAAGCAAATACCTTACCCAAATGATAAGGGGAGAAGTGGAGACTTGTTTTTTGAGATCTCAATTTTCTAAGAGGATTTGACCATATTCAAGCAAATATGATGCCCAAATGATAAGGGAAGAAGTGGAGACTTTATTGATATGTTTATTTTTATGAGACTGTTTGACTTTGAATATTTTTTGGTATCCATTTTGTATTATGGGGAAGTTTCTTCTTCAATTTTTGGAGATATAAAATAAATCAACGATTAGAGATATTTTTTTGAAGAAATTTTAGAATGTTTTCAATTTTAGTAAATATTAATGTTATTCACAAGGGTCGTAAAACATAATTACTACACCATGAGTATAAGTTGATTTTTATAACGTTATTATAATTAGTCCAATGTGCATTAGAAATATAATTACAATACACATTACAACACAAGAAGATTTTGTTAATAAAAGAATGGCATTCATTCAATGAAAATATATTTTTCTATTGCATCGTTCCATTGTCTAGTTTCTTTAACTAATCTTTTATATTTTTAAACTTATTCTATATTATACTAAATACTATGGCATATACTATATTCTATGTATATTATTTATTATACTATATTCTATTATACTATTTATAATACTATATACTAAATGGTATGTACTATATATACGATAACATAGATGTAACCTTCATTTGGTTTGGCAGGCTACTTTCGTACCTTTACTTAGAATTTCTTTATTACGACTATCCACAAGACTATGATGGGTAAATTGTTGAATTTCATTTTTTGTTACAAATTGGAAAGGGTAGTGGTCCATCATACTCTTGTTGCTGCTGTTGACCTTGAGCTATTCAAAACAGTGCAAATACTGATCTGAACATGAAATTTTAAAACATTTGCATTATTTTTATTATTAGCAGTATTTTATTTTATAAACACACAAACAGTAAAACATCCAGTTGTAACATTTGTGCTCTAATATCCAGTTGTAAAATGTGTATAAGATCTGGATAGTGAACCACTGTCTCTCTCTCTCGAAAAGAGTATTAAATACTGAACATCTGTACAGAAGTAGAAACTAAGTACTATCTGTAAAGAAGATATCAGTAGTGGTCGAAATAAAAATCACTATGAAGGAGTGATTTTTTAGCATAGCTTCAAGCTACAAAGTCTGAAATTATTTTCAAAAATCCCTCCTCCACAGTGATTATTTACTCTTGTTTCTAATACTAGTTTGTGATTTAACTTTATCTTGAGATATACAGTTATTCTGTGATGTTACTTGCTTACTGGCAGATCAATTAGAGCATCTAATCACTGTGGAGAAGGGATTCCTGAAGCTATGCTGAAAAATCACGTCTCCACAGTAATTATTTACTATTATTTCGAACACTTTAACTATATAGTATCTGCTGAAAAGGATGTTCTTCACTTTGAGAAAACTAATCAGTTTTGTATGATAATGGAATCAGTACACTTCTACGCAGATGCTATTTTTTGTTATTGTTAACCTCTATATGAAAATCACAGATTGTAATGCTGAGTAACAGTGGTCGAAATAAGAGCAAGTAATCATTGTGGAGGAGTGATTATTTACTCTTATTTTGACCACTGAGCAATAAAAGTACAAATAAGTTATTTTTAAGAAATGGTATAGCCTAAGATCGCGTCTTTTAATCATGGATGTATCGCAGAGATGAGTATTTAAAGGACAAATTGGTTGATAGCTTAGCACTCCTCTATATGGATTGTTATAAAAATAAATGGAAAAATTAGAGTTAACTCGTATATACCAAGGCTCTATGACTGAGAGCATGTTTTTATTGGACATGTAATAAAGATATTCGATCGACTTATAAGAGAACACTTTAACGAAATGTAGCTTTTTTCAAGAAACCACCCTCCTACATAGATGAATATTAATATAGTAATTTGAAGCAACAATTGGTTATGGATGGCTGATATGCGTTAACAACAGACCTTTAACAAAATATATTTGTCTTTGAAAATACTCTTGAGGGAAAGCTCAAGTGACGAATGTTATTATATAACTTTACTCTTGATCTTATAATTCACAGAAACGAAAGATGGGTTCCGTCTCTAGAGATTCACGGAACCTTTACGGAACCGGGATGAGCGTTACTGTGAAATTTTGAGGCCTGGACATATGCAACTCTTGCAACTGCACTTGACTAATTTGAAACAGGCTTTCAGGGATCAAAAATAATAAATGATCACTGTGTAGGAGAGCCTGAAGCTATGCTCAAATATCATTTCTCACTTGTAAAGGTTTGTATCATATAGGCTTGATTTTTTCTAAATAAAATTACTACCCTTCTATACATTTTTAATTTTAAATCGAAATTTAGCCATTTTTAGCCTCTTTAACTATACCAATTCAGTTTAGCCAGTAATTATGAGGCCGTTCGTAACCTCAGAGCTTAACACTATATGATGTTGCATGTTATGATTTAATTTTCATATTCATTTTCATGAAAATAGACAGATCACGTTATGGAATGTATAAATACATAAATAAATATAAGTAAACACATTTATAAAAAAAAATGAAATTCAACAGAATTATCAATGGTGAGTTTGGTTTGGTCGTCATGGAAATGAACAATGCTTTTGTTAACAATGCGTATCTTTTCTTTACTATATTATTTAATAGGTTGGTGAATATGTGTGCTTTTTTTGTTTTTGTGCTACCCTTTTTATTTTCTGATACCCTTCGAAGCCCTGCTTTGTTTGAGTACAATGCAATTTTTAACAAATTTTCAACAAGAGGAAAGTATACCTTTTTTGAGTAAATAATAAATTTCACTAGATTGTAAGAGGTTTTTTGCCTTAACTTTTATACAATAGTGTAGACTTTCAATACATTTAAAAACTCTCGAATGGTGTATGATGTACTTTGTGTTGCTTTAGAAAATGCAACACCACGTTAGAAAGTATTCATTTTTTACTATGCAAACATTGAAATTGGCTTGTGTCTGATGATTTGGTAATGTTTGTAATGACGTATGCATTAGATGAAAGATATAATTGCTGAGTCGATATGTCTGTTTTCCACTGTAGAGAATGCAACCTTACCCAAATCATCCCTATGCATATTACTGAAAGTGAAAATAAATGATATCATAGATTTATAACGCTGTGTTTAAATTTCCATGCAAATATGAACCTCCTGAATACTTACTTTAATCAGTGAAATGTTGTAATTATTTACTTTTTTTCAGGGAGTAAATATTCAAATTGTATACTGTCTGTTATGTGATATTCAGTGTTTGAGATAATAACAAATAATCACTGTGGAGGAGGGGTTTTTTAGCATTGCTTCCACAGTGATTATTTGTTCTTATTACCAACAGATATTACTGTAGTAGTGCTCAAAATAAGTACAAATAATCACTGTGGAGGAGTGTTTTTTTGAGTTTAGCTGTAAAGACTGAAGCTGCTCTGAAATAATACTCCTCCACAATGAGTATTGTTTTTATTTTGGACACTGCTGTAAATATATTTGGTTTAGAGAATTATAGTATGAATTGAATTAGCTGCGCTATTTGATTCTTAAAATGATTGGAAACTTTTGCTTAGATATCTTTTTGTCTAGTAGTTTGGAATTAGTCTATGATAGTTGTTTTCCTGGGAAAGGGTGATTATTATACTTCAGATGAATTAAAAACATGACTTGATTACTCGTTTCTGTAGGAAGTATTCAAGAAGGAGATGGATAACTTGGACAAACAGCAACATGTATGTGAATTACAGTGTTCAACAAATAATCACTGTGGAGGAGGAATGTTTAAGCATTGTTTTAGGCTTGCTAGTCTGTAGCAATGCTCAAAAATCACTCCTTCACAGTGATTGTTTGCTCTTATTTTTTTAAAATTTTAAACAATGTTTTTCCAATTGAATAAGTAACATTTTTTGTATTTGAAAGGTTTCTGTTTCAAGGTATCCAATCAATGACAATTTTGTTGATGTACGTATCTTCTTCGTAGCTAGTACATGTGGTTATTGTAAGCCTTAGATCTATATAGAGTCACAATTAACCCAGTGGATAAAAACATGTTCAAAGTCAGCAGTAAAGACGCTAGAACAACGTTTAAAACAAGTTTATTCTCTGGATTTTTGATTTATTCAATTATCCCAGTGGGTATGCAAGCCTGAATATAACCAGATCACACAAGCTAGTTACCTTCTGTACCCAGCCGGCAAAAACATGTTCAAAGTCAGCAAAGTAACGTTAGAACAACGTTTTGTGAACGTTGTTATAACGTTATTTTGCTGACTTGGAACATGTTTTTGCTGGCTGGGTACCTCCTGAATTATTCGATAATAGGAGATTTCGAAGTTTTATTACAAAAATAGCTGTTATGGAGGTTAGGCAGCCTTTACATGGACCCCTAATTGAGTTTCACCCTAAACGGTCTTGAATTTGATTCAAATCAATTGCAAGCTCGTTTAGGGGGAAACTTATTTAGGGGTCCATGTTAAGGCTGCCTTACATACTTTATGGACATTGGTTAAAACGGAACTAAGGGCTAAATCGCAGATCCACAGAATCAATATTCTGATGCATAATTTATAACTCATCCGAATATTTCTTATGTTTTGATAGAATGGCAATAGTAGTGGTGGTGGCAGGTTTCGAAATCCAGAGAGGCCACCAACAGAAGTAGCAAATCAAAGTTATGTACCAAGAGCTAATCTAATGGATCCTTCTGGAATGGATATAATCACATTAGCAATGGTATGATTTTTTCCTTGTTTGTTTCTGGTGTTCCATGAAGTATCCCCAAAAACCATTCCCCACAACGTTCCTAATTTTATGTGCTACTCATCTCAATTATATAGCTGCAGTACCTATGCACTGTTTGCATATTATTAATGCATAGTTCCAAACCATTATGCGTAGTAGATTTTATCTAATAATCAGCATTAGGGTTCGGAATGACTAGACAAGTAGGGTTGCGCTCCTGCAAATACAGTGCTCTAAATAAAATCATATACTCCCTCACAGTGATTATTTGTAGATATTTTATATACCTTTAGGCATATTAATTTTCTGCATTTTTGCGAATTTCTGATTGTTTTCATGTCCGTCAAAGCGTGAAAATAAGTGCACGCAAATTCTTACAAAATCAGTGATTCGCGAAAATTTATACACATTAAAATTTTCAAGCTATCTTTAATATATTTTGATTCAGAATGGGAAGAAGAAACACCTTCAATTATATTGACATTGTGTCCTACCCTCTTTTTATTTGTGTAACAATGAGTATAGCAATAAACTATCAGTTACTATACCATGAATGTTTCTTTCAATTTTTTCTTAAATTCACGAAAGTTAATACATGCGAAATCAGTGGTAGAAGCTATATTTGTACACAAAATGTATTTTATTGTCCTTCCACTAAATTTGTACGTACACAGAAAGCAGTGGTAGAAATAATATTAAATAATTACTGTGAAGGAGAGATTTTTTAGCGCTTCAGTAACCACAGCAATTAGTTGCTCTTATTTCATCCATTGCAGAGGATCCTTTTTTACTTTATTGACTGCTGATTAAAATCGAGCTTTATGTACATCGAATCGAATTGTGTACCTGTCTTCATACTTTTAGGATCCTCGTAATTGCAAGTTTTACTTGAAAACTGGTGCTTGCAGGTTTGGTCCCAAGTAAGTTGTTTTTCCTATGTTTGAATCAGAAATAGAAGTAAGCAAAAATAGTACCGAAGA
Organism: Neoturris breviconis; assembly: GCA_032360805.1. Lineage (NCBI taxonomy): Eukaryota > Metazoa > Cnidaria > Hydrozoa > Anthoathecata > Pandeidae > Neoturris > Neoturris breviconis. The sequence continues at coordinate 5,715 of JAULBZ010002655.1, read as the reverse complement.
AAAATGCTGAAAGATACTGTAACAAGTGCCGGTCATCGCTATGGAGGAGATATTTTTCAGAATATTTTAAGGCAGTATGAATGAAATTATTCTGAAAAATCTCTCCTCCACAGTAATGACCCTGCAAGTTTGACATTCTCAGAATCGAACTAAGAGCATGTAATTTTTGAGCATAGTTTCAGGCTTCATAGCCTTACAGGTGACGTCGCTTTCAACAAATGTAACAGCTTCATTCAGAATTCGCGCAAACAAATTCGCCTAGTTGAAATCCGTTGAAATCTGCTTTAATGTCACATTCTATTTTATAGGTGTTCTCGTAATCATCTGAAATTTAATAATAGTACAACTGTATTGATCCAAAACTTCTTTCAAGATGCTCGATTAAATATACCAATGTTAAATGAAAGAAGCAATGATTCTGCTCTTGAGGTATGTTCTATCCAATGTACATGGTTTGCTTTGTTACTCTGTGTCAGTGATAATAAGAATGAGGAGTCGATAGTCTTAAAAGGAACTGTTTTTTCTCCTCAAAATTAATTTCTAAATATTTCTCTATAAAGAATTGTAACGGACTGTCTCAAAAATAAAATCTACAGAGGAGAGTACTGAGTCAATGACCTTGCAATAGATTGATTTCTTCGTCCCGAAGAAAGCAATCCATTGCAAGTTCATTGACCTAACACACTTCTGCACGGACTCATTTTTGTTAAATTTTGTCAATTTTAGTTGATTAACAAAAACAACAAAAAAGTTGGTTTTAAAGCGAAATTTTGAGATGGTCCCTAAGGTCATAACAATAACACCCTTTTTCACAGATGCTCATCCCTATGTCGAATATCTCAAAAACACTGCTTTGTAGTTAATATCTGACACTATCTATATAAATGCTTATTGCAACCTCTGTTGGAGTCTAAATAAGAGTAAATAATCACTGTGGAGGAGGGATTCTTGGCATAGTTTCAGGCAGCTATACTTAAAAATCAATTCTCCACAGTAATGAGTCCGTTCTTTATTTTCTCTAGTATGATGAAGTGGATATGATACATGAATTCGAAAAGTTTTATGATGATGTAATTGGCGAATTTCGTTCAGCTGGTACTGTTATTATGTTTAAGGTAAATTCTTTACCATGTTTGTTTTAATTTGCAAAATATTTTTAATATTTATTTTGTTTTTTGGAAGTAATTTATGAAGTAGGTGCAAAAAAAAGAAGAAAAAAATTTAAAAATTGAGACTTCAAATTGAGGAATTCGTTTTTTTCTCTTCAAGAATCGGACATACAAGCGGTCCAAATATGTGCAGATAATCACTTCAGAGGAGGGATTTTGAGCGTAGGTGCAGACTACAAAGACTGCAGCTAGGTTTCAAATCCCACCTCCACAATGATTATTTACTCTTATTTCGATCACTAATCATTTTTTATGTGTTACTCTGAAATAAGAACTACACTGTCCACAAAAATCCAACCTGTAATCTAAAAAGCATATCGATATCTAGTCTTGGCTTTGTGGAAACAGGTAACAACAGATGTTAATATTGAGTGGCTCTTCTTCAGAAAGAAACCAATCAATATATCTAGATCGATTGTGCTTATCAACTGTTACTTCAAACTCTACCTAGTCCATGCAACTTTTTTTTATATGTATATCATCTTTATAGTGTTGTCAAAATTATGTACCTCACTTGCGTGGAAATGTTTATGTACAATATTCAAGGTAAATATTATACAAGCCTCAAGATAGCGGTCGGACATCACGTGTGGAGGAGTGTTTTTTTAGTACAGTTTTCAGCTGTGAAGCTGAAAACTATTCAAAAACAATCCTCTGCAGGTGTATCCAACTGTTATCTTAAGGCTTGATTATATGAATGACCAAGAAAAGGGTATCCAGGAAAAAAGAGCTCATATCAATGATCGAAATTTTTTACCCGATTTTATTGGATATGATACTAAAGTAAAAAGCAACTCCCAGTCATTTTTTATTTGCGTTTGAAGACAATACATATTTATTTTTAAAAAATCGACAAAGTTGAAAATTTTGACGACATTAGCAAAAAATGCTGACATCAGCTGACATCAAAGGTAGAATATGCTACCAAAATACCCCGGGTAAATAGGGTTAAAGTATCAGGAGGTTAAGACAATGTTTTTTTACGTCTAGAAATGAGGAGGCTCTTGAAGCAATGAAGTTATTTAATGGACGGTATTACGCTGGTAAAATGTTAACCGTAGAATTATCTCCTGTTACAAATTGGACTTCTTCTATATGTGGTATGTATGTGAAAATGCGTAACATTTGGTCTTTTTGTGAAAACCAGTCAATAGCTAGTTTTCTTTGATACCCCGGCCATATATATGCCTAAGGTAGACCATTCACTCAATTAGACCAGTATGGGAGCCTCAAAATAACTGTTACTCATCACCTTTGGGGAAGTGTTTTGAATACAGTTTCCAGCTTCAAAGCTGAAAATAATCACTGTAGAAGAGGACTTTTTGAGAATTGCTTTAATGCTCAAAAACAACCAGGGGGATCCCCCCCTTCCCCTCCCACATTTTTTTTTATAACTCTGGATTGAAATGTGCTATAAAGTCAAAATTTTCAGTGTTTTACTTTTTATCCTTTATTGACAACTTCGAAAACCCGTCCCTCTCCCCTTTTACAAATTTTAGGTTTTACGCTTAAAAACAAGAAGCAAAAAAAAATTTGATCAATTTCTTTTCAGGTAAAATAATGACGTCACCAAAAAATAATGGAGCAAAATGTTCATTGTAGTTGGTACTAATATTGTGCCAAAAAAGCCTAGGGATCGAACTCGTTCACAAATATAACGGTTACGATTTTTTTTATCTTACAGGCTTATTCGATAAACGATTATGTCCACGTGGTAAAGCATGTAATTTCCTTCATGTATTCCGTAATCCCGGAAATGCATACTCGGTTCCGAATAGGACTGATTTTGATCCAGAACGTGCATTTCGTTCCGGCGGCTACGACCCAAGTTTTGTTAATCCAAATCATCCAGTATTTAAATATTATAATCAGCGTGACGCTTATGGGTATCGCAGTGAGGATGCGGCACGGAGCAAAGCAATGAGTTATGGGTAAGAAATTTTCTTATGTAGTTTCTTGACCAGTGGCCGTCGTTCTAAATACCGCTCAGAAATCTTCATTTATAAATAGTAGCTACCAGTCTTGATATTGAAAGGGAACAACAAGTCTTTCTACCAAATTCTACCAATGGAATGTCACTTTTTGGTTTTCGCAGCAAATATTACTGAATCAGCATTTTTGAAAAAAACTTAATGACCTAAACACTATTTTCCGCATTTTTTGTGGCCTATATGGTTTTCAGAAATGTTTCATATTAAGAAAAAAAATTCCCTTTAGAAATAGAAATAGATGGGATAATACTCGACGCGAAAAATCTCGTTCAAGATCTCGTGATAGAGACAGAAGGAAAAGAAGACATTCACGATCGAGGTATAAATTGCATTTATTTTTACTTGCATTGTTCTGATGAGCAAGCACGAATATAGCTGTCGGACACCATCTGTGCAGGAGTGTTTTTGAGAAAAGTTTTCCTAAAAATATACTCAAAAAACACTCCTCCTGTCTTCAGGCTTGATGAATCTTTATATATCCTGATAAGATGAGTTACCAGAGAGGAACTAAAAGGAGGAGAGCAGTGCTGAAAGAATCACTGGGTGGGAGTGATATTTGACAATTTCTTCAACTTGCTAATCCTAAGTATGAACTCAAACACTCTTCCACATAGTGGTTATTTGTACTAATTTTTGGAGAGCAGAGTGCACTGGTGGAGGAGAGACTGTATATGGAGGAACACCGTACACCCGAAGCTCTTTGCACATTTTCTAGATCACGTTTCAAGCCCGATTTTCATTACAGCGTTTTTGGTCGCAGCTAACAGATCTGCGCATGCGTTATTTAAGCATAAAGATAACAATTTTGGCCGCTGCGGCTGCGTTTGAGAGTTTTGAAAGTCGTGCGCGCGTCTGCCACCGTCTAAACAAAAAACAAAATTGATCAAACAAAAACGCTGAAATGAAAATCGGGCATTGTAGAAGCGTTCTCTTGTTCTAAACTAGTATATTTTATAGATCACGTTCACGGGATCGTTCTCGCTCAAGAAGTGGTTCTCGTTCATATTCAAGAAGTCGTTCTCGGTCTCCGTCAAGATCTCGGAAACATCGTCGAAGTAGATCAAGAACTCGTTCTCGTTCAAGAACTCGTAGTCGTAGCAAAGATAAGAAACGTTCTCGTAAACATTCACATAGCTCTAATAGTAGTAGAGGTTCTAGTAAAAAGAAACTAACTAATAAAAATGACTCAGAAATATCAGATACTTCAACAGATTGGTCAGATTTGAGTGAAGATTAAATGCTGTATGTTGTTTTGGTTGGAAAAAGCTTCTATGTCGTAAAAGTGTTCAAAATAAGAACAAATAATCATTGTGGAGAAGGTATTTTTTAGCATAGCTTTAGGCTTTACAAGCTGAAGCTGTGTTCAAAAATCACTCCTCCACAGTGATTATTTTGCTCTTATTTCAACCACTGTTCGTAAAACTACAAAATATATATCCAAAAGGCGGACCTCCATTAGGAAAACTTTCACGCAACGATTTGTATATATGGACATGCTTCAAAATTGTTATTGTTGTTGTCATAGTAGTACGTCATGCACCAAAGAGTACTTTACTTGAACCTTAAGGCGAATCTTCACTAGGCGAATTTGTTCGCGCGAATTCTAAATGAAGTCATTTTTTCATTGGTTGAAAGTGACGCCACCTTCACTTTCAACTTTAGAAATCGTGCGAACGAATTTGCCTAGCCTAGTTACGCCTTAAGTTTGTCTCTATTTTACTAACACTAATTCCGCTGAAAAGAAATATTCTGTTTGGGCCGAAAGTTACGGCAATGTAAAAAAATACTTTTAAAAACTTTTTTATACAGAAAAGATTATATTGTCGATAATTATGTCGATGTCGATATATTGTCTTTCAGTGCGTACCCATTGGGTAATAGAAGCTACAAGAACGTTTGCAACTTAGCAGCTCCTATTTAGCCTGAGTTCCAGTCCCTAACTACGACAAGTAGTAAGTAGTTAGGGACTGGAACTCAGGCTATTCCTATTTCGCCTGCCCTTCGCCACAAGCATGCAAATTTTGCCACTTCGCCGGCGAACTAAGGGTCAATAAGGTACTGAGTGGCGCCATGTACAAAGCTCTGTTGTAAGCTATCCTCGTAAGCATTGAATGGACTTATATCGCAATGGGCAAAACTTTCGGGCATACCCGACACCCCGGTAACGCCGACCCTGACTTGTGTGAATTCATTTAGATTAAGGTTTCTCTTATAAACGAGATTCTTCAAAAAAGAAAGAAAAAGCCCTGCGTAGTGTTCGTATGATTTGTTATTTTTCAATTTCCGTGCCGGAGGCACAAGGAAATGTTTCTTCTTTTCACATCTTCCTAACAATATCCAGAATAGAAAACTACATGCATAGAGTGTATTGGTATATTGGTCGGATCTGGAGCGCAGTACATCGTATAATAAATACATAATTACATAAACTATAAGACAATGATAAGTATGTTATCAGCAACTGGGTTAGAAACCTTTTCGTTACCCACCGCCAAATGTGAGTTGCACTTTTGTGCCTGTTTTCGATGAAAGAAAACCGTGAAGATGATAACCTC
>JAULBZ010002654.1:0-18267 GCA_032360805.1 Neoturris breviconis | reverse complement strand
AGAGGTGGGATCCAACGTGAATGGGTTTATACTAGATATTTACAAAAATTGGTAATGGCCGCTAAGGGGGGAGGGGGGAGGGGGTTCGACGCTAACGGCCAATTGGCCGTTAAGCGGGACGAAACCTAATTGTCGACGGTCCCTAATGATACAGTAATGCAGTAATTTGTTTTTAAGTTTTAAGATCGCTTTTGATTTTTTTTTCTATGCGAAAACGTAAAAGGCATCCAGAGCAAATACCATATTCTTATTCTACAACATATTTTGCTCCTTTTACTAAAAAAATTGGCGCGATAGCTTTTTTTTTCGCCGGCCAAAGGGCGATTTGAAATTCCCGTGCATAGCGAAAAATAGTTGAAAAATAGCGCGAAGGTCATGCCTTCTTTTTCCGTAAATCAAACAGGAGGGCAGCAGAGGGCGCTTAATTTTGCCTTCTTGACGGAAAAGATGGAAAGAACTCCAGTCCTTGTAATTTTTTAAAAAATGATGTTGTCGTCGTAAAAGCCTATCATATGGTAGATAGATTTGTAAATAGACATAGTAAGACTAATGTTTAACAAGTGAAGAATTTGTTGCCAAATATCGTTTTTAGTGCTGACAACAGGATTTCCACACCGACGATGCGGAAAAAGTTTAAAATCTGCAAGTTAAAGCGCGAGCATTGTTGATCCCCTAAGAGGGGAGGGAGTTCGCTTATAACCAATTTAATGGCTTCATTTAAAATTCGCGCGAACGAATTTACCTAGTGGAGATCTGCCTTTAATCTGCCATATGTAAATTTAAATGAGTATAACTTTGCCCAATGTAAATCAAACTTTAATTTCAAACTTAAAATAAAACAGCTGGAAGCATAATGTGAATAAAACCTTAATTTCAAACTTAAAATGAAACAGCTAATGTGAATCAAACTTTAAAATGGAGCAGCTGGAAGCATAGTGTGAACCAAACTTTTAACTAAAACAGATGGAAGCATAGTGTGAACCAAACTTTAAACTGAAACAGCTGGAAGCATAGTGTGAACCAAACTTTAAACTGAAACAGATGGAAGCATAGTGTGAACCAAACTTTAAACTGAAACAGATGGAAGATGTAAATGATTTGTAGTGAATCAGAACTAATCAGATATATTGGACAAATCTCATATCCAGTAATCCTCTTGAAATAAATGAGCGTGTACCCACTGTGCAAGAACTTGCTCAAAGTCCACAGTAAATACAACAACGTTCTAAACGTTCAAAACGTTATTCTAGTATACTCGATGTGGACTTTGAACACGGTTTTGTCCATTGGGCAACGTATAGAAACATGCAGACATGTTTAGAAAATCTTCAAAATCTTTCTAGTCAATTATTCCATAAGACAACAACTATGTTACTAGTGCTTCATAATGGTTTATTTATTCTAATTGATAAATTAGAACTGGGAACGAGTTTATTATAGCTCATAAATTGCAATTAAACATAAGTACATAAGCAAATAAATGAGTATATAAATATACATTGAAGAATTATGGATTATTTTGAAAAAGAAAATGAACTTTTGATTCATTATTTATAGAACAAAATATTTAGAAATTGTTTTCTTCAAGATTATGGAGATTTCGTAGCTAGATTTTAGTCTTTCTTGGTTTCGGATTTTGTTGGTTTTTTGAAGTTGCATTTAAAGGTATTTCGACTAGAAATGGATAGACGAACATGACGTTAGTGACTGTGTAACATGTTTGTTGTGATCTTGTTAATTTACTGGTTACTTAGCAACAACAAAATGAAACAATCGCAAGTTCTCTTTCTATTTGCACATATTAACTGTTGAAAAAAATCTTTTACATTTGAGAGTGGGTGTGATTCGTTACTATTTAATCAACCTTATCCCCAGCCTTCTTGACGTTTCAAAACCGCCAACTAAAGAAGCGCTAGGTACGAAGTAAACTTAAATATATTTCGTTAATATAGTTAATATAGTAAATATTTGAGATAAAAAACCTTACTGGGTACCTCCATGAAAAGTTTTGGGTACATCATTTGTTGAAACAAAAGTTTCAAAAGTAAATTAACTTTTGTTTCAACACTTGTTGGTGTAAAAGCTCTGCCGACACGCGACATCCTATCAACGTTGAAAAGACGTTGTTTTGACGTCGCGACATTATAACGACGTCTTTCGACGTTGATAAGACAAATTAATGGGTAAAATATTTAACTGACCAATCTAGGCTCATGTTTGGACGTCAATACGACAGACGGGTACGTATGGTCATGTTTTGACGTCAATACGACAGACAGATACATACGGATGTGTTCCCATGAGAACTACGAATTATATTCAGTATTTTAATTATGCATTTATAATTGTAACGCACTGTGTTGGTTTTATTTAATTATTCAGCAGCGATTTAGTTGGAAGAATTTATGTCTAGAATAAAATTAAGTAGCTACTCTCGAATTTAGCAACCCAGTTGTTGTTTTAATGTTGCTCTGATGTTGTTTTAATCTTCATCTAGTACCTCGCAACAACGTCAAAACAACGTCGCGACCTCTTTTTGACGTTGCTACGACATTATTCTTAAATATATTTTTGGCACCCTCTTTTGCACATCTTAACTGTTTTCGATCTGACTAAAGGAGACCAGTTAGATAAACCAATAAACAAGCACATCGAGGCGGTTAAATGTTGGCAAACGTATTTTACATGTTGGTAAATGTTTAAATGTATTTCTTTTTACTGTCCCAGAAGAAGGTAAAAATAGTATTTTTTGTGGGATGTGGATGTGGTTAGAAAAGCATATCGTATCGTAGTAGTCATTTTCAAGCAATGCCGGTTGTAATGTGGTCAGAATATGCACAAATTTTAAATAAAGCTGGTGACTAGGCTGGATCTGGGCCTGGTGACTAGGTTTTGGGTATCAGTTTCAATTTTACAAATATTAAATTATTGATTTATCTTTTATCCACGGCTTCTTCTCGATCAAAGAAAGTAGAGATCTATTTTCTTACTTACTCAGTGAGCAAAAACCCTTTCAAAGTCCGCAGTAAAGACACTAGAACCTATAGAACAACGCTGTTCGAGCGTCTTGACGGATGACTTTGGGCAGGTTTTTGTCTATTTGGTACCTTACAATTTGTTATCGAAAATCTCTTATTTCACCCAGTATACAATTGACTTTTATTCAAAATGGCGTCTTTTCGACGTTAGTTGGACGTCACATGCCATGTTCAAACAACACTGAAAAACATAGATTTATCTTCAAACATTGTGACGTTTGAAGATGGTAGCAGTATTTGGTTCAATTAGTCACACACAGTGGGGCGTCAATTTCTACGAATGGAATACTTTCTTTTGGATTTTGCAGCTAATTCTTCGCCTCGTCAAATACCGTGTACCTTAGGCAGCCTTTAGATGGACCCTTTAATGAGTTTCACTCTAAACGATCTCGCGTTTGACTGGTTTCTTCGTACGAAGATCAAATGGAAGATCGTTTAGGGTAAAACTCATTTAGGGCTCCATGTAAAGGTTGCCTAACTCAGACCTAATATGTAGTATCAAATAAGAGGGGGCGAGGCTAGGAATAAGCAAAGGCGGGGGTTAGAAATTCTTCCAATTTATTAAACAGGGTGTTGAAATAAGCCGGGGGTGGCGAATTTCAATAGCTACTAAAGAAACGTGATAAGACTTGTACTATCGCTATTCCATGGTTTGTGTAGCAGATAATCGGTTAGAGACTAGTCGATTTGTCAATTTATTCTAATTTCACGTTATTTTGGCGGTGTATTTTAGCGAGTTGACTGTTGATAGCCTAAAAGTCGGGGATAAGGGATAAGAATCTGTAATCTGTAAACAAGATGTTTTCATTGTGCATAAATATATTTGAGCATAGCTTCAAGTTTTGTAGCCTTTATGTTTATAAAACACATCTCTAGTGTGGTTGTATACTCTTATTTTGAAAGTATAGATCCCACCCAGTGATTTGTTCAAAGTCAGCAGTAAAGATGCTAAAGACGTTATTCTAAAGTCGTTTCTGCGGACTTTGAACACGTTTTTCCCCACTGGATACCTCTTTATACGTCCATTTTTATACACTGAATGATCTTGAAGGGAAAAAATGTTGAAGACATGAATTACTTGGCAACGTGATAAAAACGCAATCTAAAGTATCGACATTTAGGATCTTGAAGGCATCATTTAACACCACGTCACAACGTCATCACGTCATCACGATATAAAACCTTGAACATGAGAACGGCAACAATTATAAGAATCATTCATGTTGTGAATCATCAAATCTATAAATATCAATCTTACAATTAATAGTGAAACTTCGCGTCCTTTATTTTATTTTAGAACGTTCGTTTTTCGTTATTTTCATAATTCTTTTTATCGAGCGGTACATCAATACTGAAAGAGTAGATTAATGTTTGTACATTGTGTCTGCTTATATATTCCATATTCTTTCAAGAGAATATGAATGATTACTGTATTAGTATGGTAGAATTATTAATAAAGCCTTTGCTGATATCCCAATGATTTTTCATCAGTCACTGGGCACTCCGACGTCTAATCGATGTCAAAAAAACATCGTTTTGACGTCAAGGCATCAAAACGACGTCTTTTCGACGTTGATTAGTCGAGTATCTGAGAGCATATACAACAACATAAAAAAACCAACAACCACACAAAATTTGATCAACCGTCACAACAACATTTCGACGTCAGTTTTGTACGTTGTTTTGACGTCATATACCTGATGGGTAAGGTTTTGGGTTTTTTTGTAACTTGATATATCCCAGTAAAGACTTGTTCAAAGTCCGCAGTAAAGACGCTTGTACAATAGGACATTGTCATTTTAGCATCTTTACTCTAGACTTTGAACAAGCTTTTTCTCGCTGGGATATATCTTCATGGCAATGCACATCCTCTGTATTCTTGATCATTCGCGGAGAAGAGTACAAATCTTGCCACTGTTTTGTTTATTGGTACGAAACAACCAATCAACATCGGCTTCATTAACATTTCTTCGTAGAATTATATTAACTAAATAAATTCATAAATTCTACAAAAGCATCTCAGTTGACTTGTTTAAACTCCGCATTATGACGTTAGAAGAGCGCCGAACGACGTTGTTTTATCATCTTTACTGCGGACTTTGAGCAAGTTTCTGAGATTATGTACTAATTTACTAATAACCTTCAGAAGTTTCTCACAGTGATTTCCAGTTGTAATCGCAAAGTTACCCTGAAATAGTTTTCTTCTTTTGTTATTATTTTATCGAGAAAATAGGATGTTTTTGCTTTTATTAGGCTTATTGTGTTGGCGAAGAAGTATAAACAGTATTTGTGAAGAATGGTACTAAAGCTACCGTGGAAACCAAAAGAAGATATTCCATTGATAGAAGTTGACATTTCCACCAATGAAATGTCTTCTTTTGAATTTCGCGGCGAGTTTTTCGCCTCATGGAAATTAACCGTTGAAATGGAGCGTAGGTGGAATGATTTTAAAGACATTGTAGGATGGAAAAAATATAAATCATAGTTTTCAAATTTTTCGTTTCAAATAAAACATCCGATGCACACACAAACTATCGCGTCAAAATGATGTTAAAGCCGCTGTAGCTGTTAGATGGAAGATATATTACTTATAAAGAATGGAAGCATTAATATAGCCATGATACAATATACCTTGGAATAAATTGTTGCTATATTAGTTGGCAACGCACTAGTGCATGGAACAACATCACCAACATCGCCAACATAGCGCACTAGTGCATGGAGCAACATCAACATCGCCAACATATCGCACTAGTGCATGGAGCAACACCAACATCGCCAACATAACGCACTAATGCATAGGGAAACACCAACATCGCCAACATAACGCACTAGTGCATGGGGCAACACCAGCATCGCCAACATAACGCACTAGTGCATGGAGCAGCAGCACCTACATAACGCACTAGTATATGGAGCAACACCAACATCGCCAATATATGCAAAACGAATACAACATAATAGCATCTATAGCAGGTATGCATTACATTTGTGGCGGCACGTCAAACATTATTATTTTAGCGTCTTTTGAATATTAGATTTCTGTCGGGATTAAAGATGTTGACAGAGTTATTAAAGTATTTATAGGTCATTCAATAACTCACAAGCAATCCTGTCACCCACGATTGAGAAAAATTTCTCAAAATTTCATATTTTCATGCATTGAAGATTGTCCAAACAAAGTGAGCATGAGACGTCTTCATCAGCATCAAGGACGTCTTTTCGATGTTGATAAGACGTCGCATACCAGCAGGATGATTACGCCTTCTCTCACCAAAAGCACGTTTTTGTTTTTATTCGTTTGCAATATAAAAATGAGGTTTATAGAGGCTGGTCGTTAAGTATCAATATTGACATCTGTGTAGAAGAGTACCGACACAGATCTGTGAAGGAGTGTGTTATATTGGACAAATTAATTGGTTTGAATAGTTTCTGTAGGGAATCGACGATTCAATCAATACCTATACCATTGATTTACTTTTCGCGATATATACTATGATGTTTCCAGACGTGTAGATTCAAGAAAATCAGAAGTTAATTAGGACATAGATATTCATTCATAGTAATAATTTAAAACGTACAAAATTTTACGTTGTTAGAGTTGTTGTTATGGTAAGTGTGAGCATATTGCGGTCAAACAACGTTATAAAATCGTTTTTTCGTTGCGTTCTCAGCATTGTTTAAAAGAGAGTTTGACCATAAAGTATCCACAAGCAGTCAACAGATAGATGGAAATGTATAAAATTTAAAGATAACTGAGTCAAACATCTTGCAACAGTTTCTTAGACATGCAGGGTGAAGTTTTTTTATAGAAGATTGTATGGATTCGACCATTTTGACTCAAGTTCCGAGCAGGCAAAAACTTGTTCAAAGTCTGCAGTAAAGATGCTAACGACGTTGTTCTAGCGTCTTTACTGCGGACTTTGAACAGGTTTATGATGGTTAATTCTATTCTTAAGTTGACTGATTAACTTTTTTATTCAAGTGTTAATAGTTATTCGTTTAATTTCTATTTATATTACGAGCCTGTGAATATGTGAATATAGAAGGGCGGTTTGTGAATATAGAAGGGCGGTTTAAATGTTTAACATAAGGAGGGTTGGCAAAACTGTTCAAAGTCCGCAGAAAAGACGTTAGAATAAACAGTTGTTTAGTTGAAAGACTACCGTTGGACACACATACTAAGTTTCAAGTCTTTATTTCGCGTGTGTTTTAGGTCGCAGTTGCTATAGTGATAGTATTTATTTATTTATTTTGCATAGAATAGTTTCAACATCCAAACTCCTTAAAAAGTTCAACATTCGATTGTTGCTTTGTTGCTGGTTAAATTGGAGCATTTTTACCAACTGTTTAAGTCCACTGTAAAGTTTATCAAAAATAGCAAACCAGTAACATTTTTAGCCCATCAATCAAAGTTTGGATGGGCTCTTTGAACAAGTTTTGCCCACTGCGAGTTATCTGTGCAGAAGCGGGTTAACTCAATGAACTTGCAATGGATTGGTTGGTTTCTACGAAGAAACCAATCCATTGCAAGATCATTGAATCTTCATTGACACTTTCCTCTGTAGATTTTATTTTTAATATTTTGAAATGAAATTAGAATACCATGTTACTAATAATTCGAAAGCAGCCAATGGGAGTTGTTCTCAAAAATAGGGGCTCTGATATACTGGCTGGGAATTAGACCTGTTCTTAGGTTCCAGAATAAAAGGTACAGCTGGAGTTTTGTTCTTTCACTATTGATTATCTCCTGGCGTGGAAAATGATCGGTTCTGAGCTGGCTGGCTCAGCTGGGAAATCAAAGAAGCTCTGGCTGGGAAAATGGTCTGTTCTGGGCTAAGTCTTTTTTGCAGCGAGCTAGGAAATTGAGGTGTTCTTACAACAAAAGTAAGTCTTACTCAGCTGGAAATACTAACTGTTCTTACACTTGATTCTTCTCTAGCTAGGAAAACGAGCTGTTCTGAGATACACGCGTATGCTAGTAAAAATACTGAAATGGAGACCAGCTAGAGAATAAGAACACCTATTTCTCAGAGCACCTCCCATTGGCTGCTTCTGAATAATTCGTTATAACAATTGTCATAATTACTACATTTTATTATTAATTTTATTATGCTTAGTCAGCATAATTTTGCACGCAATTTTAAAACGATGTTTATGTTCTATTTCATATATTATACATGCAGAGTACGTCTCCATCAAGACACTGAATTAATCATTAGTTATTGTAAAGATGGTCACAAACAAAAGTACGAATAAATCTTTCTTTCCTCTTGTGGTTATGAGAGAAGACCAAATAAACACTTTAAAGGAATCTTGAAGCAATGCTCAAACATCCTTCCTCCACAGTTATTATTTGTAACGATCATCACACCCTGACTTCCCAATGTTTTTAATATTAATATATCTTTAATGTTAATGTTTAGGGGGTTATCTAATAGGGCTAACAAGAGAGAAGTCAGTATTCTGTTGTCAAGTTATCACAAAATATATTGATAAAATGTCTATATATATTGCAAGTTAATTTGTGACAAGACTCCCTGATCTTTCAATAATTCGCATATAAACTTCTCTTTTAATTTAATATTTCAGGGGGTTACATTATCAAATAATTAATAATAGTTGCTATCATTACCTCCTAAAAATATTTAAAATAACAAACGAAGTAAGTTGAAAACTATCTAAGGCGGATGCGCTTGTGGATATTTATATAAGAAGAACTCTTACACATAACTCTCACACATGCTAGAAAGAAGAACTGTCACACACAACTCTCACACATGCTAGAAAGAAGAACTGTCACAAACAACTCTCACACATTCTAGAAAGAAGAACTGTCACAAACAACTCTCACACATGCTAGAAAGAAGAACTGTCACACAACACTCTCACATATGCTAGAAAGACAAGAGATAGAGACACCATTGAACGTTACATTCAAGCAGTGGAGGGGATTTACTCAATCAGTTCATTTATTAGCATGACCTCTTCCCAGTGGGCAAATACTTGTTCAAAGTCCGCAGTAGAGACGTAGAACAACGTTGTTCAACGTAGTTCTATAGCGTCTTTATTGCGGACTTTGAACTAACTTTTGCCCACTGGGCTGTTTTTCTGGCACGTTCCATTCGAAGCAATACATTTAAACTCAACTTTTGTCATGCATTGAAAAACTAATTAAAAATCATGTTCCACTGTATCAAATTATCATTATTGAATAGAGGCTGAATTTTACATTGTTGACGGCAATAGATTATTTTTGTTCTGTTTCTCAATGTTATTGTTAGTATTGTCATTTTTTTTTAAATCTACTTTTGTGTTTTGCGTTATTCTATTTTTCTTTGTTATTTTTATATCTTCATTTTTGTTTTTTGATATTCCTTCCTGAAGTCGAATGCGCTATTTTTCATTGTTCTTTCTTATATTGAATATTCTCTTTCGTTTTTTCAATATCATGGTTTGGTTTTCGAACTTCTCATTTTGTTTTTTTAATGTTCTATATTCATGTTAATTTATTTGTTTATTTTCAGGGTTTTTAGCTCAATAAAAATTACTATCAAAATTAACTATTTGGATTGGCTATTACTATCAAAATTGTGTTTAAAGGCATGGTACCGTCCTGAAATTTAGTTATGGCATTTTAGGCAATATTACGAGACCGCTGGTCAAATCTTTTTAGATCGGGTATCAGCAAAAAAGTGATTTTTTCAAAAGTGGAGAGTTTGATCATGAATCTTTTACGACAACCATTTTGTATATTGGAGAAGCTCCCTTCTCAGTTTTTTGAGATGATAAGTGATATTTTTTATAAAATGTATTTTTTAAATTTTAAGAGTGAAGTCTTCGTTTTGATTTTGGGAAATTTCCTTCTCCAATTTTGAAGTAACTATTAATTTATATCTATTAATTACCACTAAGAGAGCTATAAATTGGTTTTTATAACATTGATAATTACTCCTAATACAAATTAGTAATATTATGACAATACACAATTCAACAGAGGAAGATTTTGTTTAATAATAAAATAATATTATAAAAATACAATAATAAAGAAAATTATATTCTTCTGTTACATTGTTCTAATTCTCTAGTGCTTCATAATATCAGCTAGTAAGAACCATCCTATATATAAAATAGATTTATTAATTAAAACTTTAGTAGGTCTAGTAAAAACCATCCTATGTATAGAATGTGTAAAATTTATTTAATGTGTACATAATTATATGATGCATAACATGTGTATGCAATTCATATCCACTGTGGAAGAGTGATTTCTGAGCGTTGCTTTAGACTATGATATCAAATTTCACTACTCTCCTCCACGGTGATTTAATGCAATTCTGCCTTGAAAAAAGTGTTCTAATTGTTTATTTGACCTGAACTTTACTAACTTATGTGTGTATCCATTTCATGATAATATATTTTATAAGTTAACTAAATTTTATTATACGGTTTCTACATAATGCTATGATGTATACACGTTCTTTTTATAAGAAACTTATGATTTGAGCGAGAACTGAAGTTTCTTATTTTTTACCAAATTTTGAAACTTTAGTTTCTTATTTGTTTCTTAAATTATCAAAGTGTATCTACTGCTAACAAACATGAAATCTTAACAAAAGATTCAAAATGAAACGGTTCGTTTAACGAATTCTGTTTTTGTAACAAGTAAAGAACCGTTTTTGGTTTAAATAAAGAGACATCTGTTTTAGATGTTAAAATCTCGAAACAAAGATATGGTGGTTCCTTATTTTTTGGATATAAATCCAAAAATATAAACTGTTTCTTATAAAGTTGTTTCTTATAAAAAACGTATAATGTGTGTATCCAATTCATATCCACTGTAGAGGAGTGATTTTTGAAAATTGCTCAAGGCTATGATATTGAATTTCACTACTCTTCCCCACAGTGACATAATTTTACCTTGAAAAAGGTGTTCCAAGTGTCTATCTGAACCTTCATCAACTTAATAAAGACATGAAATCCTAATGCCTTGTGAAATTTGAGTGTTTATCCAGGAAATATTACTACTCTCCCTATATCATGAAAGATTTGGGTGTTTGTCTTTGATATGCAATTTCACTACTCTCCTCAGTGACTTGACATAATTTTACAAGGAAAAAAGTTTAACAGATCTATAAATTTCTTATATAGTTAGTTCTCTATTGTTTTAGATAATTAATAAATAAAAATCAAAAGAAATTATCCAACAAATATGACTCAATTATACTCGACAATATCAACATTTTACTCGACGCACATCTCATCTACAGTAAATAACAGTTCAGTGACTGTTCGAAGAGAAGATGTTAGCATTTACCGTAATATACCATCGCTATTTTGGTTATTCCTATCCGTTGAAACCCTGTTGATAATTTTTGCCAATTCCATGCTATGTTGGTTATTCATTAACAACCGTAAACTTCGATCACAACAGAATTATTTTGTACTTTCACTTAGCATTAGTGATTTGCTTGTGGGTTTAACTGTTGCTCCGTGTGAATATTGCGCATTAAAGCATCCACAGTATCAAGGAGCAGATTGTCCATTATTCTGTGGTAGTGTCATTAGTTTTAACATGCTTGCATCAACCATTAACTTAGTATTAATAGCAGCTGATCGATACTGTTCAATAAAAAAACCATTTCGATATCAAGAGGTTTTGTCAAGGCGAAGAGTGGTTACTATTATCCTAATGGGATGGTTTCTCACATTACTAATGACGATGATACCAATGTCATGGGCTTTAAATCCAACCGAGACAGCTTTTAAAGTAAACCTGTATTTTACGTTGACTGTGTTTGCACTCGTACTTCTCGTTGGTATTGGCTTAGCGGTTGTTTACTACACTATTGTCAAAATAATACGAGATAAATTACGCACAACAAAAGAACGAAGTTCAAACCCAGCTGGTATTAAAGTTTGTATCCTGGTAGCAATAAGTTTCTTTATATGCTGGATTCCAACTTGCATTGTTGAAGTTTTACTACAACTAAATGTTGGAATGCCATCTTTTATTTTTAACGCGTCATACTTTATACTGTTACTAAATCCTTGTCTGGACCCACTGATGTACGCGTACTACAGGCATGACTTTCGCCGTGAGTTAGCGACATGGAGTCGACGACAGTGGAAGAGATTGAAAAGCATGTATGATATAATTGTACAAAAGTCAGATAGAAACAAAAGAGATGTTTATAAATCGAATGATAGATATAATAATAACTTCAAAACCTTACTCAAACCAAATAACCATAGTAATGTACAAACCTTACTCAAACCAAATAACCATGGTAATGTAGCTATGAATTCTGTGGTCATTGACAGAAATAACATTGATTGTCTGCATGTGAGCGATAAAATCAGTGTCATGTAAACTTTAAGTTATAGAACCATCTCAAAACTAAGATTTGTGGGAAGAGTACACACTAGTTCACACCAATCAATTGCAAGCTTGTTGGTAGAACACTCTCCTTCGTATTTTTGTACTTTTTAGATGACTTATGTATCATATATTTATGTCCATGTGTGAGACAACCATGGTCTAACGGCATTGAAATAATACGTATTAATAGTTAGGGAACATTTTGAATGTCGTGTGACCACGGTTCACTAATTGGGATACTTATTTTGAATAATATTGTGTTTGTATACATGCTTGTTTTCTATGTCACATGACACGTAATTATCCAATTGAAATCGTCCACTATTGAGAATTTGTTAAGTTGTATGTGTGGTTTGTCCACGACCATGACTTGCAACAGTGATCCCAATTTTGAGTCTAATACCCACTGAAGATACGGTGCAACCTCGTTCCCAGGACTTCTTGCATTTTAAAAAGTCGTATATGGAAAGGTCTTGCAAACGAGGTTGGACGGTTAAATTTGCTCGGTCATAACCTTCTCATATTCGAGGTCACAAAGATTATTCCTTAATAATAAAAAAAAAACATTTGCCCCCTCTCCCTCCCAAAACGTTTTTAATAACTCCGAAACGATAAAGGGTGCCAACTTTCCAACTTTTATGACCGTAGCATCGTTACTTCTTGAGATAACTGCTTTATCTTTATTGAAAACGTTTGTTAACGTCATAGCGTTTGATTGGATAATGGTATGGCAATGAAACTTTAACCAGCCGTTTATCATCACGAAAGAGATCAGTTGCCATTAGTTTTGATGACAAGATTGATGACATCACATAATGACGCTAAAATTTTAATTTAAATTTTGATAGATTTGGCGCCCCATACCATCCGTTGATGTCATTTTCGTAAAATAATTTTAGAATATGTATCAAAAGAAAATTTAACTGTCTTCCCGAATCTGTAAACAGAATTATAAGATATTTTCTCAATCAAAAGTTATGGCTCCCAAAATAGGTACAGAAAATCCGCAAAGAAAGTCACTTCATCCTTGTTATAATAATGGCCAAAATATAAATTATTTGTGCCAGAGAATATTTGCCAGGAGTTTTATCATTGTAGCATTAGTAGTTCCTAAGAAATTTTTGGTGTTGTTTTTTTTTGGAGGGGGGATTTTTGCCCATTTGTTATCATTACCCCCTAAATATGTGAAAAAGAACGAAAGAATGACCGCTAAACTATCCGACAAGAAGGAGTTAAATCTGGAAAAACAACAGGTTTTGATACCTAATTTAGAAAGGTACAAATGTAATTGAAATGATAACGAAATATTCCACCGAAAGTATGTATTAAAATAGAGCATAATGGACCTATTCACATACACATGAAAACAAGGCTTTGGCTGCTCAAAGTAAAACTTTTTGTTATAAAATAATTTCCTAAGTTATTGCGTTACAACAAGGTCTACTTTAAGCATCCAGCACCTCGTGTTCATGTATTTGTGAATAGGTCTATAAGTAGGAGAGAACAAGGGTAGGTTGTGCAATGTTTAAGTTGTAAGGATGTCTAAAATCCTTCGGAAATTAAAAAACCTTTTCAGAACATTTAAAGGAAATATTCCATATTTTGAAAAGCTGAGAATGTTCTAGAAATTAATTCTTTCGTGACGCCCGTCTTTACGATATTTTAACAGTTATTTTTTTGGTTATTTTTTATATTGTCAGGGAGTACTGATAGCA
The DNA here is from genome assembly GCA_032360805.1 of Neoturris breviconis. NCBI lineage: Eukaryota > Metazoa > Cnidaria > Hydrozoa > Anthoathecata > Pandeidae > Neoturris > Neoturris breviconis. The sequence goes on along the minus strand of JAULBZ010002654.1, from coordinate 4,132 downwards.
ATAATTAGTAATTTGTCCTTTCTGATAAGCAACCCCCTTAAGTATTCATCTTAAAGGTATACGTATATGGCAAAGTTTGGATTATTAGGGCGTAATGAACATCACCAAAGAATTAAAGGTACTTTACTTTGGTCAAAATCTATGACACACAAGTGACACACACTGATCGTACACATGAAATTTCAGAGAATAAGGAAGTGTCAAAACGAGCAATTCTTTTCTTTTTAAAAGGGAAATTGCTTGGCGAAACATGATGGCTGTCACACAGTTCTCATTGAAAACGCATAATTTCCTGAAAATTTTGACAATATTTTGATTATCGTGAAGTTACAAAATAGTTTAGTCTAAAAGTTGATTACCAAAACGCGAAAGATTTGCTGCAAAAAACAACAAAAAAACATTCTATTGCTAGAAATTGACAACTTTGTGCAGCGTCGATTTCTACCAATGGAATGTCTTCATCTGGCTTTTGTGGTAAATGTGATTATCATTTTAGAATTTATTTTTTTTAAAGGGGGAGGGTGCTAAATCGAAGGAGAAGGGCGCTTACTTAAAATTGTTGCTTATTGGAGGGGTTTTAATAGGAGGGGGCGGAGCGCTTACTCGAGAGGGACGCTATAATAAGGAAATGTGGTATAACGAATTTATTCGATTAAGCGCTCACTCTTGATTAAGCGCCCTTGCTAAAATGTTCTGAAGAAATAAGCGCCCTACTCGCATGTAAGTGCCTCTCTTAAAAAAATAACGTTTTTTAGTAAATTCAAAAGTATATTTTTCGCTCTCAAACTTTACCTTTTTTTTCTTTTAGAACTTATGAATAGTTTGTCATATTCTGTAAAATAGAATTTTAATCACGTAATTTACCTAATATCACTTCTAAATTTAGAAGTCCTGACTTGAGGTATTTCAAACTCATGGACTGTTCGTAAATTGTAGGGCGACGTCAGTTTAGGCTTAAAGACTTCATACAAGAGAGTAGGAGTCAAATTATGTTTGATTTTATAAAGTTCAGTCACTAACACCTGGATATTTCTAACATGGATAGACCGTTTATCGTTGTACACCGTACTAAGGGAACATTCGTGCAATCGATTAATCCGATTATTGTGGCTTCTGGTATGACACATCCATACTAGAGGGCAATAATTGACTATAATAAGGACTTAAAGATTTCGTTTAGGAGTGTTCTTCTTTTATTCACACTCATCTCTGGTATCATTAGTGCAATTGTATTGAGTTTTTGAGAAGCTTTTTTACATATCTCATCATGGTGTAAATTAAAAGATAAGTTTACACCAAATGTAATCCCAAGTAATTTCTCAGACTGACTATCTTTCACCTGGCAGATGTTTCCTTGCTACTAAGCAAAAGATGACACTTACTTGCGTTCGCTCTCATTTCATTATCACCAAACCATTGGAATAAATTTTCTACTGACTTTTCAAGGTAAGCTATTACCTGATCAATAAGAAGGGGTATTATTATCTGCGTAGCTCGCAAAATCTACATCATCAATGATAAAAAACATGTCAGAGAGGAAGATGTTGAACAGTAGAGGTCCTAATATAGAGCCTTTCAGCACACATAAAGGATTTCAAGCCAAGAACTGAAAACTGAATTGGTTCTGGTTCTCTGTTTCCGATTTGATAAATAACCCTTGCAACAATTGTTGTCAAGCACGTTCAACCGTGTTTCTTGTTTTAGCGCCTTAGGGCGCATATTAAAACAGACGGTTTTAGGAAGGAATCTTAATCAAGGGAGTGCTTGCTTAGGAGTGGAGTGTTTATGTATAAAATGAAGAAAGTTGAGGGAGGGGGTGCTTATTTGAACTCGTGCGAACTTGAACTAACAATGTTTATTTTATATTGTCCTCTTGTTATTTTATTGTTCGTATATTTAATTTTCATTCTATTGTTATTAGTTCTACTTGTGGGCGCTATATCGAAGGCAGGTGCGCTTTTCAGATCGTGGGTGGGGCGTTTGTATAGAAAGCTTCTTCTTGAGAGGGGCGCCAATACGAGAAATACGAGGAAGGCACTTATTTAAGGGGGCGCTAAAACAAAGAAATACGGCATTTTAACAATCTGCGATGACTCCACTGCATGTTTGACAAAAATTGTTGCAAAGGCTATTTTTCAGCACAGTATCAACATTATTTGTTCGCGTTCAACCACGTTTAAAACAATGTCAGTCAAATATGCCTGAACCGTTAGACCAAGCTACTGTATAGTTTGTATACGTTTTAGCAGCTATCTCAGTAAGTTGTTCTAGCGTCATTACTGCGGACTTTGAACAAGTTTTTCCCAACAAAGCGATATTTGTGTAGAAACCCAATTTAATTTACTCGCACTCTTTTTTAATATTAGCTTTCCTTAGAAGCAAGGATTATAATCCCTCGTGCTAAATATATATAAACTACGAAGGCACACTGCGTCCCCAGTTTTTGGCCTACTAACAAATTAATTCTCAGTCCTTTTTTTTCATTGATTGGCCAAAACATGATACCATTTATGACAAAATGTATGATGCAATCAAATAATATACAAACTTTTTACAACAAAAAAAAGTCTATAAATATACTACATCTTCACAGTTTCTGAAAATTGTTTATTTTACTACTTTTTAACGCAGCTGGGAGATTATTAATAGAGGGGCCACATTGGGAGATTATTAATAGAGGGGCCACATTGGGAGATTATTAATAGAGGGGCCACATTTAAACGCAGCTGGGAGATTATTAATAGAGGGGCCACATTAAGGGGAGAGGGGCCACATTTTACTATAACATTGTTATCTGATACAGTTTAGGGTTATTTTTTTGAAGATTAGTCAAAATTTCATATTTTTTATAAACCGATTCAAAATGTTATACTTTTTTGTGAAAACGCGGGAAATAACCAACATCATTCAAAAATGGTACATCTACGGTATTTTCTCTTTTAAAGCATGTAAAAAGTCCTCAATTTTAAATAAGAAAATTGGACTAAACGCCGCCCTACAATAAAATGTTGTATTGACTAAACGAAGTGTTACTGAAAGATTCCCATGTATCTTCAAACACGGTTAACTGTGAAAACTAAGAATCTACCTATATCTTCAAACACGGTGTGATTAGAGATAGACCTTGAAATAAAACACCGCCCTCTAATCTATACCGCCCTCCAATGTATACCGCCCTCTAATCTATACCGCACTTTTGAGTTTCGAAAAAAAAAATCAAAATACTGATACTTTTGGGAAAACGCGAGACGAACGCAGAAATTGTTTAAAAATGCCACAATTTGATACTTTTTTAAAAGATTACTCATAGTATGTCTAGTAAATATATCAATGACCATTCCACACACTGACGTCATTATTGTTCATGCCAGAACTTATCGTATTTCTCATTAGTTTTAATTAAAATAATTCTCATTGGTTCTTGTTTTGTGCAAAACATCCAATAGAAGACTTTACAATGATGGAAATTGACACCACGTGTTAATTGACGTCTCTCTCTGCCAATGAATATTTGCCTTAAGCGACAATTTTCGACTAGCTACTAAAATAAACCTTACATGCAAACTCCGTAAACCCAGGACGGTCATTCTGGAAAGTAAGCAAACAAAATAGGCGTTTTTGCCTTGTAAACGAACTAAGACATGCTATTGACGAGAGCTAATGTTTAGGCTGTATTAAAAAGCATTAAAATTTTTAATGTTTTGAAATGTCAAATTAATACTGGTATCGTACTACACTTCGATGCGCGTATCATATTTTTAGTGGAAATGCGGCTAAAAACTTCTCAAACCAGTTCAGAGCACAGGAATTGTTTGCCAACATTTATAGACCTCTCTCTTGGCCTGTGCAAATATTCAGTGAATATTCCATCCACGGCTTAGATTTTTATATTGCATGCTCCTCTGATGGTAACATGAATGCCAATCAAAACCCACCAAGTTGTTTGGTTTAAATTTTTGTTTATATTACTTGTATCAACCGAGAGAAAAACAATACTCATAATCTATGCACATTCGTTAAATTTACAGTATGAGTCTTGCTTCTCTCTACAATCTCTCACGTAAATATTTGAGACAAGGTGAAATTTGTGCAAAAATTCCGAATTTCAAATTAGGCAAAAATACTTAAATTT
>JAULBZ010002653.1:3052-18268 GCA_032360805.1 Neoturris breviconis | reverse complement strand
ACGAAGAAACCAATTAATTGCAAGATCATTGATTCAGCACTCTTCCCCTGGTAACGAATTTTGGAGATGGTCCCTTAGCAACTCAACTTCTCATTGTAAACTTAAAATCATCTTCACTGCTTGCAAGCTTCCCTGTTGTCTTACAGATAGAAATGTTGTAGTACAATTCACACTCTTTTGTATGTTGTATTCAGCATATTTTATTTTCGGGATGATTTGTTCAAAATCTATTCCTACCGAGAAACTTCAATGTTACAATTAAACAACAAGATAATACGCATACCGATCATTTTTGGGATAATTTCTCATTATTTTCAATATGTTATCTGTAATGTCATCCATGTCAGTTTCACTAGAAATAAAAATAAAAATTTACTAACATTGATGACAGGGTTGTAGCTTATAATGGTCGATTCCCAGTAGGAAAAACTTTCACTGCAAAATACAAAAGAAGATATTTCGGAATTGATGTCACAATCAAGTGAGATCAATTTCTACCAATTGAGAGTAGTGAAATTTCATATTATAGCCTGAATCCATGCTTAAAAATAGCTTCTCCACAGTTGATATAGATTGCATATACACACTATACATCATACATCATAATATAATAATATATAATATACAGATATCATTACACATCATAGCATTTCAACCATGTATCTACTATGTATAATAAGTATACTTTAACTTGTAATGTATTTGTTTTGTGTTGAAGGACTATTAAATATAAGTACATTAATAATCATATTACAGTTTAATAAAAACATGGTTTCTATTAGCAGTGAACTTGTGATATTTAACTATATGTACATAACATCTAATAAAAAGTGATTCTCTTCATCTGTTGTTAAAATTAAAACTACAGATAATAAATATAGCAATGCAATAGAAGAATACATTTCCTTAAATTAATTTAATGTTATTATAAAATAATAACGTTTTTTACTTCTAATTCCCAATGGGTATAATTTCATTATAAATTCATTCACTTAACATTACATTCATAATAAAACATTTATAGTCCCTAAGTGCTTTCATTAGAAAGCACTTAGGGACTATAAAAGTTTCATTATAAATGCAATGTTCAAGTTCAAATGTAATGCTGGTCAAATCCTAACAAATTTTAAAACATTTCAAAGTACAAAAAAAATCATAAATTGAATATTTTGATGAATGGGATCAAAGTCTTCAAAAAATCAAAAAAATTGATAAAATTTTCTGTCTAAATGTGACTCTGGTCAAATCCTTATACAGAATTAGAAAAATTTCTAAGTCAACAAAAATCATAATTGAACATTTTGGTGAATGTAAATCAAACGTCCGAATATTTTTAAATAAGTCTCCACTTTTCAAAATAACTCTTTTTCGCCGATACTCAGTCCCAAATTGACGAAATTGACAAAAAATTGGTCAGCGGTCTCATATTGCCTAGAATGCCATAACCAAATTTTGGGACAGCACCACACCTTTTCTGTCCATTGGACAAGGAACTCAATTTTGACCTTTTTTGCCCAAAACTCAAAACCGAGCGGACGAAATTCGAAAAATGATTAGCGAGCCCTTCTAGAATATCGTCACGAATTTCAAAATGCTAGCCTTTCAGGAACATGGTCTATTAAGAAAAGCGAGACACTGCCGCCCGGAAAAGTGATAGCAATAGCCCATCCAATAAATTCTTTTTTTATTATCAAGCTTGAATATAACTGTCGAAAATCACCTGTGGAGGAGTGTTTTACTAAAAAATCGATCCTCCAGCAGTTATATTCAGACTTTATTATCCCATCGCAATACACGCAACATCTTGGCCTGAACACATTAATTGGCAAAAGAAATAAGAGAAATATTTTTCGCAAACATTTTGCGAATTGTGATATTTTTTCAAAAATTGGCAAAACTCACAAACATTTTTACACTAAAATGGTATCTACGAATATCTACGCACAGCTTGACGTGTTTTAATTTAGTGGCTAAATTTTCTAAATATATGTGATTTCTATCTCAACAATAAGAATTCATTATTTTTTATTTTTAACATTTTATTGCATAAAACTCGTCACGTGGAAATGAAAATATAATTTTGTGACGCAAAAATTCGCCTGAAATGGAATTATTGCGCCAATTAATGCTCTTATTTCAAACATTGTGATTCTACAGAACCTCATTCCCAGGGCTTCTTGCCATTTCGAAATATGAAAGGGCCCTTTTGCCACCCTTTCCTATTTCAAAAAGACTAGAAGCCCTGGGAACAAGGTTGTCATAAAGTAATGAAACTAACCTTTCCTGATGATTTGTAAGATATTCTACTAAATGGTCTGATGAATGACGTACCTGAAATAAATATTGTATCTGCGATGAAGAGCACTGAATTAACAATCTTGATTGGTTCTTTATACCGAAAAATACAATCAAGTAATAGTTTGTTGCATAAACCTCTTTTATACAGAATATACACAAGGATACCTTTCCAGCACGCGACGTCTTTTAAACGTCGAAAAGACATTGTTTTACTATCAACGACATCAAAATGATGTCTATTAGACCATGAGAAGATGTCGCTCGGCCACTGGTTAGGGATTTTCTACAAAGAAATTGTTTTCCCTTGATCTCTTAAGTTATGCAGATGATTGAAGGATTTTTTACTATAGCACTTTTAGTAAATCCATGAAACATTGCTGTATGATCAACAATTAACACAATGAAAACTTTTACATTATTCCAAATAAGAGCAAAAAATCACTGTGAAGGAAAAATGTTTTAGCATGAAACAATGCCCACAAATCACTTTACAGTAATTACTAACTCTTAGTGTGGCCACTGATTTACAACATTGTACTAAATATGTTTAAACAACAACAAAAAGAAGATTGAGACACATGTTTGATGGTTTTACAACATGTTTGAAATACAACATCAACATCTTTAGAAAATATTTCAAAGAACTCTTTAAAGGTACATAATCACCTTTTTTTCTTCAAAATTTCAAAATCGATGTCAAATTGACTAGTGACAAACACTGATCATACTCAGAAAATTTCAGAGACCAAAACTATCTGGAAAGAATCAAAGAGAGCGATTCTTTTGTCTGAAAACGGAAAATGTTTGGCCAAACAAGATGGCTGCCACACATTGAACGTAGAAAACACATAATTTCATACAACTTCAATCGCTTATATCTCCACTAGTCTTAATTGTTATGGAATGCAACTTTTAGGAGATGTTACTAACGAGATAACCTTTCATACAGACTTTAGTAGATATTTCAAAAAAATTCTAAAAGTGATTTTGTATCTTTAACACGATTTAACTTTAACCCAGCTGTTTAAAATACAAAATGGCGCGGAGACATTGTATTGAAACAAAAGCAATTAATCACTGTGTGGGAGGAATTTTTGAGCACAACTTCTGGCTTTATAACCTAAAGCTATGCTTAAAAATCACTCCTCCACAGTGATTATTTGCTCTTATTTCGACCACTGTTTAAATAAGCTTTCCAGCTTCAACTGTTCATACATGATGGCAAAATGTTTTAAGCAGTGTGATCAAACTTGTTTATACAGTTTGCGTTTGCCTAAACACGAATAATAACGTTTGTGAAGAAGAGCAAAACATTATGGAAGAGGTTAACAATCTAGCAATTCAATATATTCTTAGTAAGAAGATGCAAGCATTAAAATAACTGGTGGACATCACCTGTAGAAGAGTGTTTTTGAGTACAATTTTCAGCTTCAAAATTGAAAACTGTACTAAAAAACAATCCTCCACAGGTGATGACCGACAGTTATTTTAATTTTTGGCTTGAGACACCAATGAAGTTGTTTGTTTACATACCAATGATTCAGTTAAACCACCAGCACTTATCGTTAAACCAAGTAATATAAAATATTGATACGATTTTAAATGTAGAAGTTGTGTTATAGCTTGAAATCCATCTGCTGGTGCTGCCCAATTAAATGTATCTATCATTGAACTACAAGAAAGATTAAGCCTATACTAACTATTTCCAACGGCTGGAGAACATAGACAGTTGCGATTACATGCCAAGCTTGTGAGAGCAATAAGTAAATGCGATTGGCACTCATGACTATGTAATAATAAATAATGTGACAACAATCTGGTTGTCTATTTCTAAAAAAAATTCCAGAAAAATAAAGAGGGTGATAATTCTATAGAACTATCAGCGATAGTTTTTCTCAATATCGTACATCATACATTTAGTGGTTGAAAGAAGAGCAAATAAACACTGAGGAGAAGTGATTTTTGAGCATAGCTTCAGGCTACCTCTATAAAACTTTCCTCCTCCACAGTCGAAATGAGAGTAGAGTGGTTTCTGACCATGGCCTATAATCAATACCACGATGCTATTCTTACCTGCTATTCATATAGGAAACAAAATGCTTATACAAATATAAGCTTTATTATTTTCACATAATATTCGAATAAGCCCCAGACTCGGATAAGCATCTCCCCAAATTAAAAAAAACGGTTTATTCAAATAGGAGGATTATTTCAAAAATCAGCGCTACATGGGGGATAATTCAAGTACGGGGGCTAATTTGGTACTAATTTGGGGGCATATTTGAAGATTTATGGTACATTATTAGGGAAAAGCAAAGCAGAGATTATTTGGAATGTCTGTATTAAACGTAGATTACTAAAGCTGAAAACGTCTGTTGGGTGTCACATATGGAGGAGTATATTTTGAGTATAGTTTTCAACTGCAAAGTTAATATTTATACTAAAAAACACTCCTCTACAGGTGATATCCAACATTTATTTTCAGGCTTGATTGTTACCATGGTAAAAGTAATATTAGTTCTTCTTTGTGTGGAATAAATGGAACAGCCGGACTAAAAAAGAAATTTATATGGAACTTACCATATAGACAGAAACTTGAAGTCAGCAGTAGAGACGCTAGAACAACGTTGTTTGGCATTATTCTAGCATCTTTACTGCAGACATGTTTTTTCATACTGGGCAGTCACGAAATAAAAACAAATAAGTTTTTCCCAATATTATATATTTAGTGGTCGAAATAAGAGCAAATAACTACTAAGGAGGAGTGATTTTTTAGAATAGCTTTAGGCAACAAAGCCTAAAGCTATGCTCAAAAATCCTTTTTCGCAGTGACTATTTGCACTTATTTCGAACACTGGAACTGTCTCAAAAATAAAATTAATGATCTTGCAATGTTTTTTTTATATAGAACCCAGCCGGCAAAAACATGTTCAAAGTCAGCAAAATAACGTTAAAACAACATTCTGTGAACGTTGTTCTAGCGTTATTTTGCTGACTTTGAACAAGTTTTTGCCAACTGAGAAGAAACCATGCGAAGAGTGTAGTACTAAAGTTTCTTATTTTGGTACCAAAACATGATGTTTTTAGTTGTAAAGGTTTATTAACTTGTTTCTTATTTTTTTATTTAGGCTTAAAATTTTCAATCTGAATTCGAACATCAAATTTCGAACACATTATTTTAATAAAAGTTTGTTGTGTGTACTTCTGGTTAGAAGATTAGGGTGTCTAGCATATATTCAAATCTCTAACGCACTGCTTTATTTGTGTTATTTGGGAATGGCTAAACCTATACCTTCATTCATACTTTTTAGTAAATTCATATACATATGACAAGAGAAAAGTATTTATAGTACAATAAGCGTCTTAATATTTGAAGATCTTAGATGAAGATTTCTTATAAAAAAAACATTGATGTGATGTTATGTTGACATTTATTTTACGATTGAAATCTGATGATTCATAATAGATAAATACCAAACCAATAATACAACATTGCAGGTTCTAAAATCAGACATTTACCATAGATAGCCTTGCTAAAAGAAATCAGTAGCAAAATAGAATAAGTAATCACTGTGAAGGAGGGGTTTTTGAGCATAGCTTCAAGCTTTATTGCCCAAAGTTATGCTCAAAAATCACTCCTCCACAGTGATTATTTGCTATTACTTTCACCACTGGAAATAGACAACCAACCTTGCATGAATAAATTTTACTAGTAGATTTCCAGCACATCCCCTTGTACGATCAATCTTTTCAGAAGCTTGTTGTACAAGGCAGCACATTATTTCACGACACCTACAAAAATTAATGTTATGAACTGGTTTACAGAAATTGAATGTAAACGTAACCAAGCTATAACAAGTGAAGAAATTCACTTATATTGACATGCAATGAAATGATAAGGTAGAACAAAACATTAAAAAATAAGATAAGAATCTTCTAAGACTTTGTAGTAAGTAAGATGGATGCAACCTAGAGGTTCCTCTTTCGTCAGCTTCTACCACGAGGGTAGGGTAGGGCACTACTCCTTTCCCATATCAAGTTGACCTATTACCCCAGCATGTTGATAGTCATTTTACCAACCACATATGGATGGAAGGCTGAGTCAATCATGGCACCTCACCAGAAATTTGTTCCGATTACATTGGAACGAGCTGGCAAAGCAATAATCATACAGTACAACAGACACAAAACATTTACTTTCTAGACCCAAGCCTGAATATAACTGCTGGATGTTACCTATGGAGGAGTGTTTTAACTTCAAAGTCGGAAAATATACTAAAAAACACTCCTTTACAGGAGATATTCGGCAGTTCATGACAACATGCTTTTAATGATAAACGTAAAATACCATAAGTTCAGGTAGTTTACGATCTATTACCTTGTTAATGCACATGTGTGATAAATTTCAGAAGGCAAATATGAGAGAAAGACATCTCACAATAAAATGCTGAATGAGAGGGTTCAGTATATACCGTTTGAGATCTGTTACGACTTGCTACACAGCTCTGAGTGCTTAGTGGTGAAATGTCAATTTTTTTCCGAAAAATTAACTAGTGTTCGAAATAAGAGAAAATAATCACTATGGAGGAGGAGCATATAGCTTCGGCTAAAACATAATTCTCCTCCATAGTGATTATTTAGTCTTATTTCAAACACTGACAACATTCATAAACTTACATATTCTCATTGATCAGTTTTATATTCTTCCGAACAAGCAGACATGTTAAATCAACAAGTGAAGTCATTGCTGCTTCTCGGACCCTAAACAGAAAATTTAAGAAAGAAAGGTTTATTTTGGTCAATAATCTTGAAACAAAATGCAACATGCCTGCCAATGGTCGAAATTAGAGCAAACTAATCGCTGTGGAGGAGTAATTTTGGAGCATAGCTTCAGACTACAAGGCCTGAACCTATGTTCAAAAAACCCTCCTCCGCACATATTATTTGCTCTGATTTCAACAACTACCTGTGGATGCATGCTAGATGCATTGCCTATAATGCATATGCTATATACCTAGTCTGTAAATGCAATATGGTCAAATCCTTATAAATATTTATAAGCCAATTGCCTTTTGAAAATAGTTTTTAGCCTGAATCTAACTCTCCACATCTCTACGTTGGTTATTTATTATTATTGTGTAATGATTCATGTTGGTATTCTCATGAGATACCAGACTATATTATTTTCTGCCTTATTTTCGTTTAATAAACCTTTAGGTGGAGGAGATAAAGTGGACGTAGTGGTTAAAATAAGAGCAAATAATCACTGTGCAGGAGTTATTTGTGAGCATAGCTAAACCTATACTATGCTTAAAAAACACTCCTCCACAGTGATTGTATACTCTTATTTCAAACACTGGAATGGCCAGGTTGCTTTTAATATGTGAGGGACTTATACGCAACTTTGCAGGAAGAACAGATCATGTCATTTTATCATTTTACTATGGTCTTACAACAACCTGTTTATCACCAGTTGAAGATTAAGTTACCATGTTAAACTAACATGTTATCATCACCCCGACAGTAGGGTTATTTATATTTATCATTGAGTATTAGCTAATATTTTCTGGGGGTTATTTATGAGGTTGGATGTTATTAAATTTTAATTTGATGTTGTATTAGTGTCGGCATAAATTCATGATGTAATGTAAAACTGCAAATAATATCACCCCACCGCCAAATATAAGCCCCCCCCCCCCCTATATTAGGCCACAAAAATTCTAGCATAACAATTATATCATGTATAAGCCCCTCCTGTTATTGTTATAAGCCCATGTGCTTATACAAAGAGAGAAAAAATTTACTCGCTCCAAGTTATTTGTCCGTTAATTTTCACAGTTTATGACATACAAATCATTTGTGTACTTTCCACCCATGTCGATAATATTTAAAAGACAGTTCTATGCCTCCTCTGCTGACCCAGCCTTTCTTCTTTCGTCATTTATTTGTTACATTTGTTGCAATCTGTATCATATGGTATTCTCTTATGAGTGGGTTTTCTTTGAATCCTTGACACAAAATTTAGTCCATGTATAAGCCTCCCTATACAAGCCTGCTTACGAACTTATAATAAGCTCTGGGCCTATATCAGAGTTTTACAATATTAATTTTTGAGAGTCATGTACCGACATAAACCTTTATCAATTTATTATAATATGTGGTGTGTACCTAGTATTATAATGCTGTTAAAATCTTACCATGCTCCAACATCACCTCGACTATCCATTGTATAATCAGTCGTAGCAGTAAGAAAACATTTATAAATATCATCAATACAGCTTACAATAATTTCATTCTCAAAACCAATTGTTTTACAGATACTACAATTAAAAGAACAGAATGTGTAATAGGACCAGAAATTCATTCATTTTCTGCAAGAAATTATATAATTTCATCGTCAAAACCAATTGTTTTACAGACACTACAATAAAAAGAACAGAATGCGTAAAAGGACCAGAAATTCATTCATTTTCTGCAAGAAATTATATAATTTCATCGTCAAAACCAATTGTTTTACAGATACTACAATTAAAAGAACAGAATGCGTAAAAGGACCAGATATGCATTTATTCTTTGCAAAAAATTATATTAACATTGAATGAAATTTTTATTTTATCTTTTGGAAATGGATACTCCTATTAAGACTAGTCTTAAAAGGCATTCTATCAAGTCATCCATATGATACGAGTTTTTGTATATATATGACTCAATACCTCAAAATAGCATCAATTGAATTTTTCCTTGCTTCAGCATAAAGACCAGCATTTATTTTGTTTTCACCAACCTTTGATGCTTCTATCAATGCAGATATAACCTTAAAAAGAAAGATATAAACGTACATAATCACACGAGGATCTGTAATTTGTATGGTATCTGTAAGAAGACAAAATAGAAGGAACACATTGATTTCAAATGATCTAACAACGTGACATTATCATCGTATCCAATTTTCACCAATTATTACAAGTGGAAATTCTTAACACTACCCTAAAGGATTTTTGTAAAGAGTGCAAGCATATAAATTTTCACGATATCAAGGAATTAATATACCGTTATTGCCCGATAAAGTGCCGCTTCCGAATAAGTGCTATGTATTTTGAAAAAAGTTTGAAATAAGAGCTGGTCCCAAATAAGCGCCACATTTTTTGGATACTGCAATGCTTATTCAGGCAAGTTATTTTCAAGTGCAGCACTTATTTGAAAAACATGGCAACGAAGTTAGTTCTCCTGTTTATAGCAGTATAAGCATGGCATGCACAATTGCTGCTAAATTTGAAGAAATTTGTAGAATTCTATACAGCTATATGTAAACATCCCATGTACAAGAGCTTCTGGACACCACAGTTTGAAATAAGCGGCTCTCAAATAAGCGCTGCAGCAAAAATTAATCTGGCGTTTTAAGATAAGAGTTAACCTTAAAGTCACTGTGAAATCCAAAAGAAGACATTCCATTGGTAGAAAGTTCAGACAATTTTCGCCTGGTACAAATAATTAGCTATCTTATAATTTCAGGTATTGAAAAAATTGTATCCACAATCTGATGTCGAGATTTATTTAGGAAAACAAGAGGCCACCTTACTACCTAGTAGAACTGACTTACATATTTCAGATGATTTGATAGCATAAAACTTGGAAAAACACCAAGAGAACGTGCAAACCCCATTCTAGAAAGGAATATCATGAATCATTATAACATTCTTCTAATAACCCAGTGGGGAACTACTTGTTTATAACATTGTTGCTCCAGCGTCTTTACTGTGGACTTTGTTCCATTGTAACCAATCAACTTCATTTGAATTGAACATAAAGATTTATGTACCTGCAAGCCTCTGAATTCACGTAGGCTCTCCCCTGTGGAGGAGCATCTTTGGAGGTTAATTTGCAGCCAGCAAACTGCAAATTAGTCTCCAAAGATGCTCTTCCACAGGGGAATGCTGACTTGAATTCAGAGACCTGTACCTGTCAAATTTTAATGATGCTTTCAACTTGTCACAGTGTTTCTTAACAACAGAATCTAAAAATAATGAGTGTGTAAAATAATGATTATACTCCCATAGCAGAAACTTTCACAACAAGAAAAATCAAGCAATTATTTTTGGAAGAAGCTTATCGAAATTGAGTTATTTTAAAAAGTTCTGTGGAATTTCTTTCGTAGTTGGACCCACTTAGAAAAGGCATAAACTATCCCGGAAAGAAACTAAATGAAGAAGATTTTTTGGCATAACCGTATACAAGAAACTTTTGCCAGTTTAATTTTCCGTGATTGGACCATTGAAGAAACTTTTGTAGAATTGTCCAAAATCTGTGAAAAACACAAAACTGGGGGCGTGTAGAGAAAGACATTTCATTATTACAAAGAAATCATACCTATATTAAAATGTTTTGAGTTTCTCAGATATTGCAAACAAAATGATGGTAATGCATAAATAGCAGCATCCTATATAAAATAAAAAGAAATAAAAATAACAAACGAATAACAAAATGTTTCATAAAAGCAATTAATAAATAATCGCCATACTTCAAGCTACAAAGAGCACTCATAACTGAGACCAGTGGTTGAGGAAATAATCACTGTAGAAGAGGGATTTTTTGAGCATTGCTTCAAGCTTTGTAGTATGAAGCTATGTTCAAAAATCACTCCTCCACAGTGATTATTCGCTCTTATTTCAACCTCTGAAGACTAATTTCAAAATCTCAAAGATTACACAGCAATTATTTATTTTTATTTCAAGCACCTTTTACAAAATTATTACATGGGTAAAAATAACTGCCAGTCATCATTGTGGAGGAGATTTTTTCAGAATATTTTCAGCCAATTTGAAAAATCTCTCCTCTACAGTGATAACGAGCAGTTATTTTAACTCTTGATTATAATGAATATCTACCTGAACAATAGGTTCAGTGTGCGGGATTGAATCTTCAATAACAAACAAGAAATCTTCTAAAAATAATTAAAACAATGTGAATATTGATTTCAGAATCACGTGCGAGAAGAGAATAAAGTTACAGACATTTTTTTTTATCCAAGCTGATATTATTCATACATATTGCATGTAATTTTTAGCAAAATAAGCTTTCAAAAATGTGTTTGATCGTTTATCACAGGGATAAAAGTAAACCCATTCGAATATTATTGTCTTCCTCGTTGCAACAATAATTTTAATTATGTCTAAGGTCTGCAATATCAACGATATACATATATCGCAAGGTTTTGTTAAAATGACCTTAATACAAATGTAGTAGTAAAATTAGAAACGATTAAGGAACTGCTGGTTATCACTGTGGAGGAGATATTTTTCAGAATATTTCCAGCCAAATTGACTGAAAATATTCTGAAAGATCCATACTCCACAGTGATGACAAGCAGTTATTTAATCCCTGGTCTTTATGTTGTGAGATTATAGTTCATAATCACCTAGCATTGATTTATCATCGATATCTGTTTTTGATAGAGATAACCTTTCAATCAACTTGCACACTAAAAATAGAAGAAAAAAAATCCAAAATATAAACGACTACTGTACATACTCAGTGATCTTAAGCATGGGTATCCTTTTACTAAAACTGATCGACTTATTTGCAACAGTTCTTCTATGCTTTATCTAAGCTATAATTTCTCTAGGCTTTTCATATAAATGTTTATGATCCCATTAAAGTTATTTGTAAAAATTCACAATTCTATGATGTCATCGGTCACTTTTTTACTTAAAATGAGGTTTTTGACTTGTGGAAGGATGGGAGTACATCATTTGTAGTTCGTTTTAGGAACCTTCTTACATATTCTTTTATCAGATTTTATTTGAATCAGATCGCGATGCAAACAAATTTATAATTAAAATAATGCTTAAAAAGCAGTTTTTGGTCAAAATTGATGACGTTACAACCAAAATTCGACGAACAATGTTTATTTAGCTCATTTTAATAAGTAAATTTGCTCACATCACAATCTGATTCAAATAAAATCTGATAAAAGATGTAAAAAGGTTCCTTAATTCTTTTAGAGCATGAAACGCTAAAATAAATTCAGCAATGTTTCCACACTACTCTTCACTCATAATAATAATAATTTCCGCAGAATCTGCTGTTTTTATGCCGGTCATCCGCGTAAAAATAATTTCTTCCCACAATAATTTCATCCCTTAAGGTATGTCATAATAAAGGAATGCCTACTGTTGAATATTTTACTCTTTTTTGCTACCGCATGCAGCCGCAAATAAATCTACGATGATCTTTTATTGAATAAGAAACATAATAAACCAACCTGATTTTCTCATGAGTTCACCGCCATATCCTCTGTATGTGAGAAAAAGTAAAATAATGAATGACTGTAATCAGCTACACTTGGTGGGCACACGACATCGGATGTCAAAAAAACATCAAAATGACGAAAGTTTCTCCAACATCATGTGCCGGAAGTGATGTGGAGTATACAAAACACAAATATAAACCCTCGTCATTGTTCAAGTCTTCTTTAGAAAGATATATTTAACGTTAACAAGTAACCTTACACCCAACTACTCATAGAGTTCTAATATTAGCAATGTCTCGCTACAACTATCATATTATAAGCAGGCATTTATAAGAAGCTTATTACTATATTAATACTAACCTGAATTGATTAGACTTGCATAGCTAAAAGCAAAAGAATAATAATGATTGAGAATAACATGCAGAACAAATGGAACATCTCAAAATTTCGCTCCGAAGCCAACTTCTTTAGTAGGGTTAAATCAACTAAAATTTACAAAATTAAATCTGTACAGGAGTGCATTAGGCAAACAAACTAGCATTGGATTGGTTTCTTCATTACGAAATCGTTGCATAGAACAGTGTCAACAACATTGAGAAGAAACTTTGTAATCTAGATATGATATTCGCCAAAACTAGGATCCCATTCTCAATTTTTTAATTTCCATTAGTAGAAAATTGAAATAAAATTTAAAAAATCAACAGGTAACAGAAGTCGCTTATGCAACATAATAGTTTAAGCAAGTTTGCAAGGTGTAACATAATTCAATTATATTACCTAGAGTACTCATAAACCTGTTAAAAAACATCTCTCAATAACGGTTGTGCATGCTTGTATTGGAGAAGCTAGGCAATGGTTAAAAGTACTGAGGATAATTCACAATGTTGTGTAGTAACATATAATTATGGAAAGAATATAGGTTATAAGCTAACCTTGGACACAAATGATTTGATCTCATCAAGTATTATCTTGTCAACTATGAAACAACTACCATTGCTAAAAGAATGACATATTGACAAAATAAGTTCGTGAATTTGTGAAAACCATTAAAAAATCCCTCCTCCATAGTGATTATTTATCCTTATTATTCGAATATTATTCGCATACACATGAAACATTATAATAAATTCTACATAGAATAGTGATAGGTTTCGCTGATGTACATAGTACCTACAAAAAAAACAGATTAATGAACCTTGCATAGTGGTTGAAATAAGGATAAATAATCACTATGGAGGAGGGATTTTTGAGCATAGCCTCTGGCCTTGTAGCCTAAAGCTATGCTCAAAAGTGATAATTTACCCTTGCTTTAAACACTGTTACAAGATCATTTTAATGAAAGCTTAATAACAGTTTTAAATTCACAATTCTTATAACATTGAATGCTACTCGGTGACAAAATTGCTGCAATTCCATTGGTAGAAATTGATGTCACATGATGTGTGACATTAATTTCTACTAATGGAATGTTATCTTATGGCTTTCACAGCCCATTTCCTCACATAGTGGAAATGAATAATCACAGATAAAAACAAACCTTATTGAATTAAGAGACAAAGCATAAATAACTTCACCCAGTGCAAGTATTGCTCCATGTTTGGTGCATATATCAATTGAACTTGTCTGTTTGATAAGAATCGGTAGCACTAAATAGGAATGTTAGGGACCGTCTCAAAAATAAAATCTACAGAGGAGAGTGCTGAGTCAACGATCTTGCATTTGTTGGTTTCTACGTACCATTACAAGTTTGTTGACTAACACACTTATGCACAGATTCATTTTTTTCAACTGTTGAATAAAATTGATACTAGCCTACGTCAAATAATAATTTCCCTCTTTATTTTTTTAAAATACACTCTTTTTTTATAGGCATCAGAACTCATGAAATGCTGCTTAAACATTTACTTTTTAAGGCTCAAAAAATGCTTAGTGGATACTAAATCAGAGACATATATCTTAGCATCAACTTATGCAACAAGACAGTGTAAACCATGTATGACAAAATAAACATTCAAAAATGATGCTGATTTTCAGAGATTGACTGAATTAATTTTTCAGCACATAGACATAATATTCAAAACAAGAGATGTTATTCATTATGTGAGTAAATAGTTGTTATATATCTGTGAAAAAACACACTTTTTCCTGTATAGTGTTGGCCAGCCTGAGAGTGATGCTTAAGGAACGCAGATTCTAAACCAAATTTTCGCCTGGTGATGCTTATATAGGTGGTGCTCTGTTACATTTATTTTTTATGATATCCGGCTAGTCTTGCACTCCAGTCTAAAGTCCGATTTAAATTAACCAAGATGATACATTCTGTATGGATGTGGCATGCATTAGATTACGTTCCCTATGTATACACCACCCACAATCTTAGAATTGCAAACATTCACCGAAGAAGGGTTTTCTGTCAACAATCTTTTTCATCATTGATTTCCATTCCAAATTCAATAAAACTGATCAGTTCAAGGTTGTTTGTTTTTCTTTATTTTATTTAAGAACTATAATTATAGCCTACCTGTTTCTTTCATATATAGGGGAGCTGTCTTTGTTAGGTTATGAAGTGCTTGAGAAGTCAACTCACGAACCGCACTAAAATAATAGTTATACTAATGCTTCATTATCGTTACTATGATCTTTAGCACTATAATGATAAACTTTTGGCA
>JAULBZ010002652.1:0-18269 GCA_032360805.1 Neoturris breviconis | reverse complement strand
CTAACTTCTCCTGAAAACCAGAAGTAATTAACTCATGTAGAACTTTTGTTATAATAAAACATAAATAGCGATTTTTCTGTTGAATCGGATTTTTACAGTTTTACAATTGCCAAGATAACAATGATTGTAACAACTGTGTAGTAAGGACAGAGGCACTCATTAATATAAATCTGGGTATCTTTATTGAGTCCAATTAAAGTTTTGTCTGATGTTTTTAGCTTTGAACGATTTATTAAACAGCCAACGGCATCTTTTTGATTAGAAAATTTTATTATCGTTTTGCCATCCTTGCCGATCCTATGACACGCTTGAATGTCACGAGTTTTAATGTTCACATCAATGCTTTTAAAGATTTTGAGACATTTATCTTCTAGTGAGTTCTGGTTAACTTCACCAGGGATACCGCAAATTTCGAGGCATTCTCTTCTCGAGTATTGCTGAGATGTATATATGTCTTTTTCAAGCTGCACTATTCGCTTATTTAGTAGGTCACTTACCTTTTCAGAAATGATCACCCTGCTTTCCAGTTTCTCATTGCTCTCCACAAGATTAGAGATAAGTTTCGTCATTTCAGCCTTCAATTCTATGACCTCGTTATTAGTAGCAATGGTAATCTCGTCCATTTTGTCTTTAAGCTTAGTATGCTCTAGAGTTAAATCTAGGGCATATGTAAGTAGTTGTGGTTTGTTCAGTTTGTTAATGTCGCATTCATCCATCATTATTTCGAAAGTTTGGTTCCGTTACCAAGGAGACTGTATTAATTCTCTATCGTATCATCGCTGATTAGGAGCACATCTGACTGCCCTGCCCAATAGGTCTATTGTTCTCGAGACAATAAAAAGACAATAGCCTATTGTCCAGTATTTGAGCTTGATGAAGACATTAACTGTGTCAATTTTTATTAAAAAATTCAGGTAGTTCGGAAGTAAAATAAAGGGGTAGGGCATTTTTGACCCCCCCCCCCCCCCCCCCCCTCCCCTCCCCAGATAAAAATTCACTAAAAGGACCTCAACCCCCAGTACGACTGGTGGGTATTTATATGGCGTGTTTGCGGCATTTCCCGGTTTTCTAAGAGTAAGATGGCGGGAAAGTAGCGTAACATGAAAAGATAAAAGAACTTGTTACCTGTTATGAAATAGACTGTACTGATGTTAGACAGCTACATTATCCAGTTTGATAGAAGTTATAGGTCTTATTTTTTGGTTATGGTGCTATACTTTTCACCGTGGCTGTCCAGCTTGTATGTTTGTTTAGCGTATAGGGATTTCTACACACGCCGTCCGTTAATTCTTTTTTTTTTAAAACCGACCCCCCTTTACCTCTCTGCTCCTATCTACTTACATAACACCAGTGTACCCCGCGGTTGCTTTTACTTTCAGGGTGCAGGGGATGCAGGTAGTCCATTTTTAAGAGTATCTGGCTGGATATTTTTTTGAAATTTTGCCAAAATCTGCGATGTCCAAAATTGGAAAAATTTGCCCAAAAAATGGTATTGGCAAAGAATTTGAACAAAACATTAGCACAATTGCAAATTTTTGAGATATTTTTTTTTTGTTATTTCTTTGAAGCCTAGCTAGAGTCTAGTCTAAAAAATCCAAAAAAATTGCCCAAAAAGTCGTCATTTTGCCTAAAATCGGGGTAATTTTTAATTTTTTTAGTGTTTTTCCATTTTAAATACCTACATAAGATATGTGTAACCCTTTGAGTATGATGAAATAGTTTTTTTTTTGCATGAAAAGAGGAGATCTTAATCTACAAAATGTGTTTTTTAGTTTAATAATTATTGTATTCCAGGAAAAAATGCATAAAAAAGCGCTAATTATTTTTAAAAAAATCATTCTACTGTACGAGCTTCAACTCTCTGCCATTATTCTTTTTTCGAATTTTTTCTTCGCATATATCACATGGCACATGCTCTAACAAAGTGTGTGCGGAAAACTTTTGTTTTTTTCTAATTTTTGATTTATTTGATATTTTCTGAATTCACGATTTTTATTTTCAAACATTCAAACAAAGACCAAGAGAACCAATCAAAAGCTTCTGCGCATGTTGAGTTTATCTTTCATGTGTCAAATTTTTAAAGGCAACCAACAATTTTAAAGCGACTTGGAGCTTTTTTGCTAAACGCCCAATGTCTTGCTAGAGTCTTGCTTTTTATTAGGTGAATGGTAAATACAAGATAATAAAAACAGCTTCCTTTCGGATTTTTTGCTCTTATTCTTACATGGTTTTTTATATATTTTCTAAGCGTTCTAGATTAATTTTTTAATTTTTTAAAAAATTTAGTTTTAAAGGGTTACACATACCTTTATATAATAAAATTGGATGATAATGGCGTTTAAAATGCACCTATGTCATGTTGGTAGAATTAGAATTAGCTCAAAATTGTCCCAAATCCGGGGGTAAAAATGCAAAAAAATTCACTTTTTCATTTCTTGCTAAAATGACATAATAACTTGTTCTAATGGTGGGAATCTGATATTTTGTTACAATTCCTCAAAATAACTTTTACATTATTCTGAGCCTAAATTTAGGCCTAAAACGGGGTAAAAAATCATCAAAATCTATCAATTCTAATATTAAACCATGATCTAAATATATTAACGATTTATAGAGAACACTTCACCTAAATCCGGAGGCAAAACTGAAAAAAAAACATTTTGGTGGCACTTTATGTCAAAACAACTTTCTCAATCTCAGTAAAAAAGTGACTATTCAAATGTCAGATAACTTCTGCCTTAATTAAATGACATCACTTGTTCCAAAGGTGAAATCTGGTATTTTATGATAACCCCTTAAAATATATTCATTATTCTGTGCCTAAATTAAGGCCACTTTAGGACCAAAACCGGGGATAAAAATCTAAAAAAACAAACAAACAAATTTTCTTGAATTTTGCATACTGTAATTCCATCAGCCATAAATTCGGATATCTAACTCTTTTGGACAATTGATAGGGAAACACTCCAACTAGGGGTATGAGATTAGTATTTACGGCCTAATTCGGGGGTAAAACAGCAATAAAGTATGATGCCAAGTTTCTCTATATTTTACATTTGTATTTAATATCTAACTATATCTAATTATATACATCCAGCTTCAAAAGTAGATCCTCTAATACATTAGAGTCTTTGTGATAGGTGATCTTAGAAATCTGAATTGATTTCCTGGTTGTGGAATGAACAGTTGTTTTCCTATTCTACCTTGACAGTTGGGATAGTAAATTAAGTATATAACAAGCCTCAAAAAATGGCTGGACATACCTTGTGGAGGAGTATTTTTTCGGCACAGTTTTCAGTTTCAATGCTGAAAACTATTTAAAAACACTCCTTCACCCGTGATGTCCACAACAGTTATTTTGAAGCTTGATATAACATTACATTTAATCATTGAACATTATATCCTATGGTCAGCATAAAATAGGTGTGTTGATTTCTTGCTTCGAATTTGCACCAATGGGACAATTTTTAAGTTGAATTTGATTTGAACAGACTTGATGATGGATAATGGTTCAAATGTGATTTGGATTGTTTCTCAGAAAATAGTCTACAAATAGCCTACCTCAAGGGAAATATTGATGGAATATTTTTTTTCAGAGTTTTGCCCTCTACAACATATCCCGAAGGCATATTTATCGTATTTAAACTTCTCTGGTTGGCTAATTATTGGAAAACAGGAAATTTGATAAATTGGAACAATAAATTAGAAACATAAATAAGAAGCTAATAACAAATACACATGTACACAAATATTAATAACTGATAGTTTCTTTGCATGTCTCTCTTCAATCAAAATAAGCCCTCGTTTGCCTATCTAGTTATAGCCTACACTTTGACAAATACTTCCAGATAATTCTTTGATTATTGTTTAAAAGTCGGTAATACCAACACTAGAAGAAAAGGGGCATGCCGACTGGTCACGGTGGCTTAGTCGGTACAAGTATGCAAATCTTGCAGACATGTATGTCAGTTTTGAGGTTGGCAATTTATGTTGGAGTGCTATCTTTGAGTTTTTAAATGCTTTTGACCACATCGAAATTGGCTCTATATTAATTGAGGTACGATACAGAAAAAAAATCAGAGACACTTTTTGAAACATTTCAAACTTTTTTCTGTTCTATTTTTTCTGAATGTCTAACAGCTTGGTAAACGAAACATGCGTGCCGGGGTAAATTCATAGTTTTTTCGAATCCCCGCACATCCCCCGGACATCGGCATCCTTCTCCACAGCTAGGTGATGACCAGCAATTATTTTAACCTTTAGATTCTGAAAAGTCGGCTATACAGTGATGACCAGCAGTTATTTTGTCCCCTGTTCATTGTACCCCCCCCCCTATTTGAATACTGAAAGTCTTCATGTCATAATAATAATAATTATCTGTCTTTAGCAATATACATAATATCTAGCTACATCAAAAATGTGTCTCTTGTTTCCAGTATGCAAGTAAATGAAAAGATATTTGAGGTTAGTTTATTAGTGTTTGAAATAAGAGCAAATAATCACTGTGGAGGAGGAATTTTTTAGCATTGCTTCAGGTTTTCTAGCCTGAAGCAACGCTCAAAATTCACCCCTCATAATTTACTCTCACTTCAAATACTGGTGTTATGTCAACGAGCTTACAATGGATTTGTTTTTTTAGTACCATTGCAAGATTGTTTGAAATAAGATCAAATAATCACTGTGGAGGAGGAATTTTTGAACGTTGCTTCAGGCTTTCTAACAATGCTTAAAAATCATTCCTCCGCAGTGATTATCTGCTCTTATTTCAAACACAGATGGTTGATTTGTTACCATTTTCTGTAATTTTTATTTTTGAGGTGATCCTCGAAATTCACTGTGGCAATCAGCGATCAGCTATATGGAGGAGTTTATTTGAACATAATTTTCAAATGTGGAGTGCATCCATAGGTTATTGCAGTGAATTTTGAGGACTGTTTAAAAGTGGTCTGTTATTTTTCATTTATGCTAGGTGGATCAAATTGTCTGTAGACGAGAATATAACGGCAGGGAAGAATTTCTGGTTTATTGGAAAGGATTTGACATATCATCAGCAACTTGGGAACCAACAGATAATCTTCTAGCTTGTACAGATTTAATTGAACAGTTTCAACGTCAATCAAGTCCCATTCCAGGTAAAAATTGTGTTCATTACCCAATGAATAAAGTAAGAGGCAATAATCAATGGAAAACTTGAAATTTAAGCTCATAAATCACTCCTACACAGTGATTGTTTGCTCTTAATTTGAATGTTGTCAAAATCCCTTCCTATTTTAACCGGGCTTTTTTGGACAAATTATATCCGGGGGGATTCCATTATCTATGCTCAACCTCCTCCAAAATGATTATTTACTCTTATTTCAACCGCTAATATAGCCTTTATATGCAAGGTAGCCTATATATACATATTGCATATGGCATATTCTCTATTTTATTAGCATTGATTACATCTAAAGGACATCACAGAAATATCTGCGTAAAAAAACTTAAATGGCTCATAAAATTGTGACAATTTATTCGTTCGAGCTGAAATTTGGAATACAAGTTTCTTTTTATTATTGGAACTTGGAATTAAATATGCAACGAAATGTTGGTAGCGATTATAAACGAATCCTCCCAAGCATATATATGACTGCCAGGCATCACCTGTGGAGGAGTGTTCTTTCATTATAGTGCTCAGCTCTTAAGCTGTCTGGCAGTTTTATTCAGGCTTGACTTCATAATTCATCTCTTTGAACAATACTTTATCTAATAAAGTTCTAATGCTATCATAATGTGACAACAGCTGTGGCAGCCCACTTTATTTGTTCCTGAACATTTTGTTGAAATAATAGTAAATAACTACAGTTATCATTTGCTCTTATTTACTACTGAGCAGTCAACATAATATTTTATGATGTAAAATAGGACCAATTTAAAAATTTAAAAGTTGAAATATAATTTTGAATTTGATCTTTGTGCTAAGTAGTGATTTTCAAGCCTTGTTATACCGGCCAGACATCACCTGTGGAAGAGTATTTTTTGAGTATAAAAGCAGAGAACTATACTCAAAAACACTCTCCTCCACAGGTGAGTCCAGTAGTTATATTCAGGCTTGTTTTTAAACAAAACTTGGTGATTAAGGTTCTGGAAAAGTTAATATATAATCATATTCAAGAAGTTTACGTTCAGATATTGACTTTTGAAGATTAAGCAGAAAAATCTAATATAAAAGAAAAATCAAATAGAATCCGAGGCAAAATCTTGAAATCAGAATCAGAGTCTGCTTGCACAAACTCCATTCTTCCTTTGGTTAAATAATGTTTCCTAACTGCTTTCGTTTTCCTCAAAAGAAGATAGTTTTCTTGCCCTTCGGAATATTAAAAATGTTTTAGAGCATGCCATTCGAATCTCGAAAGCATTGCAATATCTTTCAGTTTTGTTTTAACAACCATTAACATACTTAAGACGGTTACATACCTTAATCCCTTTAAAACAACCATTAACATACTTAAGACGGTTACATACCTTAATCCCTTTAAAATTCAGCCCGCAATTATTCACACACCCAAAATTTGTACACCTCTAATTTCCGCACATCACAAAACTGGCCAAGAATATATTAGACAAGTAAAGCGCTACTTCTTAATAGTATATGACATTTAAAAACAACAAGAAGCCCTGGGGCTTTAACAATTTCTACTTCTTAGAAAATGGGCTGACAAAGCATGTGCAGCTAGCACGAATATCGTAGTCAAAGTTTCATTAAAATATTACCTTTGATGATGCTTAGCACTTGCCTTTGGGCTTCTTGTGAGCAGAGAGTACGAAAACAGCAAATACTGTATTTCCTTGACTAAGCGACTTTTCTTAGATGAGCACCTCCCTCAAATAAGCCTTCCCTTTAGATGTAAATTTTGGTACAAGTGCCTTTCTTTAATGAGTGCCTTCCCTAAATTAAGCGCTCCCTTGAAAATGGATGTTTTTTTGGAAGAAACTTTTACAGCACCTAGTAATGACGGAGACAATCAATTTGAAGTCGGTACATAATCTGATGCAGAGGAGGCAGCCCAGCTCATTGATAACGTTTCTCTTCATTTTCAAAAAATTGTAATAAGCATATATTTTTCGTACAATTTTTAGCCTGCCAAACGAAGGTTGGATGGTCTATTACTATCAATTTGCGGTGGCGGTGGCCTGCTTTTCTTAATAGACCATGTTACCATTTTTAAATTTAAGGTAATATTTTAGATGAACTTGGCAAAATAAATTAGGATGTCGTCCACTCTGTCCCGAGTTTTAGTCAAAAACGGTTCAAATTGCATTTTCGGTCCAATTGACTGAAAGGTTGTGCTACCGACATTCTAGGAATTATCACGAGGCTGATGGCTAAATTATTTTCAAATTCGTCGACCCGGGACTGAGCATGAGCAAAAAATGGATTTTTCAAAAGTGAAGACTTACAATTTTCTCTGAGACCTTGAACCACATTCAAATAAAAGTTAAAGTAAATATCATACCAAAATAATAAGCGGAGAAGCATAGACTTATTCCTCAACTTTTGGAGATATAAAATTTTGATTTTTGGAAGCTTTCTTCTTCAACTTTGAAATAAATATTAATGTTGTTTACAAAAAAAATAGTCTAGTCGTTCAGTGCGAGACATTGTTACTTAGTCTGGCACTCAAAGGGTTAATAATACAAAAGACAGTTACTTTAGGTTAAGAAAAGTTTTCACAAAGAGAAAAAATTACATTATTTAACTGTGAATCAAATTTCTTTGCAGGGGTTTATTTTAGAATTTTTCATAAGGATTTGTTTTTTTGAAAAAGTTGAAATTTGTCTGAATTAAGGTATTACTATTATAACTTGTATAATCATCTAATAACTCTTATATCTCTCCCCATTATCGGTTTAGCAAATGATTTTTGTTTTCATTTGGATTTTTTACGTCTCCTTTCTTGTATGAGGTAACTACTTACTTTGAAGGAAGAAATATTTTTGAGAAGAAACTTTTGTCACGAATAAGAGAAAATGAGTGTCCGTCAATAAATTTTGTGAATGACTTAATAGCGATTTTTCACGAGAAGAAACTTTTGTGAATTTTTCGCGCCAACAAACTTTTGCAAATTATATGAAATTCGTGAAAGTTTCTTCTCTTGTTGCTTTTATATGTAATTTTATTCTTGATCATAATTATTTGACAGGTGCTAATGCATACAATCTAATACGAACGGCAAAGGCAAAGACAGTTCATGTTAGGATGTTACTTAACAAAAGGAAGAATAAACGATCAAAATCAGCTGCGGGTCTGGATGATATGATTGTGATAAACAATGAAAATCTTGTCGATAAATCTTTAACCTTAGGCAAGAAAAAATCACTAACTGAAAGCGAAAAACTTATTCGTGATACATTAGTTCATGAATCAAAAACAATGGCACCTCATCTTAAAAGCAAAATTAATGGAATTCTAAGTTGTTATGATAACCCTCCAATCAAATTGAATGGTGTTTTAAATGGACAGTCTGTTAAACGAAGTATAAATCGATCTATCAGAGTAATAAACGAAGCAAGAGATGCGCATGACGAACAACTAGTATTATGTACAATTAGAAAAAATTATATGCAGATAACTTTAAACAATAGTAGAAGACATAATCTTTTAACTGATGGGGTGAGTTAGACCACTTGTTCCATAATGAAACATAGGGTAAGTGAGGCAGGAACTCAGCTGATAAGAAGTATATGTTTTGTTATTCATTCAAGCCTCAAGATAATGATTGGACATCACCTGTGGAGGAGTGTTTTTGAGTACAGTTTTTAGCTTTGAAGCTGAAAAACTGTACTAAAAAGATATTCCTTCACAGGTGATGTCCGGCTGTTATTTTCAGACTTGCTCATTTCATTTGTCAAAGCGTGAAAATATCTATTAGATATCACTTGGAGACTTTTAGGTCTAGTTTTAGGTCTAGTTTTTGGCATATACTGTACTTAAAAAACACTCCTCAATAGATAATGGCTTGTTTGTGAAATATCCAAAAATATCTAATTTAGCTGAAAATATTATGAAACATCTCTCCTTTTTTGAGCATTGCTTCTGACTTTCTATGCTCAAAAAGCTCTCCTCCGTAGTGATAATTTGTACTTATTTCCTCGAACAGTGAAATGTAAATAATTGTTCAACTTTAAGTGAACTTTAATATCTTTAGATGCTTGATGCACTAAGCGACAACTTACAAAAAGCAAAGAAAAATAATGATGTAAAAGCTGTTCTCCTCACAAACAGCGGAGATTATTTTTGTTCGGGAATAGATTATACAGAGCTCATGAAATGTACTGACGAAAAAGAATACAAATGTATTGTTCTTAGACTCGTATCACGTATCAGGTATATATTTTTTATGATAAAATGCAGAAGCTATGCGCCAAAATCACTCCATCGTAGTAATTATTCGCTGTTATTTTGAGCACTGTAATACTGTTGTACTTCAAGCTGAAACCTCAAAAAACACTCCTCTTATGTCTGACGGTTATTGTGAGGCTTGGACTACAGTGGTCCTAATGGTCACCTGTTCTTTTTCTCATCAGACAGGCATGTTTGTTCAGTACCTTTGTTGCACAAAACAAACAATTTCTAGGGACTCACTCTGTTATTACATACCAACAGTTGTGAAATATTGTTTGCATTTGTGGCATTGACCAAAATATGGAACATAATGCAAATAAAATCCCTAGTCACAAAATAACTGTTAGACAACACCTGTGGAGGGGTGACAACACCTGTGGAGGGGTGTTTTGGGTATAGTCTACAACTAAAAATGCTTAAAAATATGCTCAAAATCCTCCTCTACAGGTGTTGTATGTCCGTTATTTTTAGTGTTTGCTTGAAATTCTGTATCTTGCCCTGGCGATATATATTCAGAAATGAGTTAAATCAGTGTTTGAAGTAAGAGCAAATAATCACTATGGAGAAGGTATATTTGAGCATGTTTTCAGGCTTTCTAGCCTGAAGCTATGTTCAAAAATCACTCTTCCACAGCAATTATTTGCTCTTGTTTTGATAACTTTACATAATGGCCAGAACCATTTTATGGAATATTATCCCTATCAAACTATGCAGGTCTGGAAATTCAGGTCAACATTATCCTGTGGAGGGCCATCTTCTCCAAAGATGCTCCTCCACAGGGGAATGCTGACCTGAATTTGTTTGATTGAAACTGTACTCATAGGCTCTAAAATCTTTGTATGTTTATTCCTTGCGTTGCACCGTGCATTTGTATTCAAATTAACCAAAGTTTATGTTAAAGTTTGAAGCTATGGTGGCCATTTTAAACCGAAATATAACTGTCAGACGTTACCTGTGGGGGAGGGTTTTTTTTCAGTATCATTTTCAACTTAAGCTGAAAACTATGCTTAGAAAACACTCCTCTACAGGTGATGTCTGACAGTTATATTCAGCATGCATTTCTATGTTAGAGTTTCTTTTAGCAACTGATATCTTCAAGCTAAATAGTATTTTTGAATTTCATTCTTCTTATAGACACTTTCTAAATACATTGCTAACCTTCACCAAACCTTTGGTATGTGCTGTTAATGGACCTGCAATGGAGTTTGGTGTAGCTCTAGTTATTGCTTCAGATTTTGCATACTCTAGTTCAAAGGTGTGTTTGAAGGAGGTTTCATTGCTTAAAATATGAACAAATATTCACTGTGGAGGAGTGATTTTTGAGTATAGCTTCATGTTTTATAGGCATGGAGTTATACTCAAAATCCATTTCTCCACAGTGATTCTTTGCTCTCTTTTTTAACCACTGAGGTTTTGTCTGCATTGCTTTAGAAGAGCAGTGGTTGAAGTAAATAATCACTGTTGGGAAGGGAGTTTCGAGGGTAGCTGTAGGTTTTGCGGCCTGAAGCTAAGCCCAAAAGTCCCTCCTCCACAGTGATTATTCACTTTTATTTCAACCAAAGTTGAAACTGGTGGAAATGTAAGCCTAAAAAGCATGATCAAAATCATTCTAACATTAAAATGCTTCTTGTGCTCATGCTAGTTTGCATGTCTTGCTCATGTTATCTTGCACTTCTTGCTCGGACATGACCATGTATATATATTAGACAGTATTGTGGACATTTTAACACAAAAATTAGATTAATAACTTTATCAGACAGTAATAGGCTAATGAATTGTAAAAACATTACATTGTGTCTGCAAATAGATAATATCAAATTAAAAGCTCAATGTACTATAATTACAAAAATCTTTTTAAAACTTGTTTGATCAAAATACAATGGTCAAAATAAGAGTAAATAATCACTTTGGAGGAGTGATTTTTAAGCATAGCTTCAGGCTACTAAGCATAAAGCAATGCTCAAAAATCCCTCTTCTATAGTGATTATTTACTCTTATTTCGAGCACTGATGTAATAGTAAAAAGTTTAAACAACATAATTTTCCTTTTCCTGATAACGTTTTCTATAATTCTAAAGCAGGGAATAGAAAAGCTAGACCTTAATAAATCTTTAAAATCTGTCCATGTTATAAATACATGATTTACGCTATATGCTATTCTCAAATATCCCTCTTCCACAGTGATTATTTACTTTTATTTCGACCATGTTGAGATTTTACCTCCTCATCCAGTAGTCAACATGTCTGATAATATCTCCTTGGCGGTTGCAGAAATAAACTAAACATGTCAAATTCTTCCTGATCACTCGTACCAGAAAAAAAATCAACGAACGACGACGATATGAAAAACTAAACGATAATAAAAAATGTTTTAAACTTTTTCTTACATTATTTGCTCTGTTTACACCTGTAATATGCATCGAGTTTTATAACATAATGATATAACAGGCCATATATATCATACCTGTTTTACTTTAGAATAATAACTAACGGGTAATTGACGGGGGTAATGTTTTTTATCCACAGTGGAAAGTTGTTTTCCACTAGAACATTTTCTGCGGAACGGAAAATGTGCGGCACACTTGTAAAAAGAAATTATATTATTATTATATATTATTATCACACGATGTGTGATGTCAATTTTTACCAATGGAATGTCTATAATTACTATCAATGCGTGTGCACATTTTCAAGTCAACAGACTCGTATTTCTATGTCACAGACATTACTTATAGATTGTCATTTTATGTTACATAACTTTCGTACGCATCACTAAAATCTAAATTAACGTGCAGACCATAATTTTGATTCACACAGCTTGCATATGCATCCTTAAAATGATGTACGGACCCTAATTTTGACTCATACAACTTTCTTACGCATCATCACCCTATTCATGCCCGTTGTTTTTGTTGGGTAATCTAGATGTTCTGAAGTTTTTACAGTGTTATTATTTTTCTTTTGAATTAGAAATTTTTGTGTACGGCAAAAGTGGTTCCTATCTAACTTCGGGAACGAACAATGCTGTGGGCTTGAAACTTTGCAGAGCTATAGACAATTAAAAAATCGGACTTTCGGACTATAATAAATGATGGCCTCTTTTTATTGCTTTTGTATTACTTTGAAATAAAAATAATTAAACGTCGATGACAAGGGTTTAAAATAACTGTCGGTCATCAAAATATTCTGAAAAATCACTCCTTCCCACTGATGAATGACAATTATTTTAACTCCTGCAATTGTCTTAAAGGAGAACTAACGACAGTATGGAAAGTTTATCTTAAATTGTTCATAATTATCTGAAATATCACTCTATAAAATTTTTCTTCGCAATATTACTTGGTTCGGCTGAAAAATTGACTTTGAAGATCACTACCCCTTACCATTTGAGTAAACTTTTTATGAGTAATCCTATTTGTTAATTTTTTTTCTGATGCCATTTTGCGAAGCAAAATATATAAACATAAAGATCACACACGAGATCTGAGGTCATAGGTATGATAATTGTATGGGTATAATAATTGTAGCCTAATTTTTGCTTGATTAAATGTAAACCAGGACTTATTCTATTATTCTACTTACTTGTTCTAAATTACTCATACCTAGAATTAGAAT
Organism: Neoturris breviconis; assembly: GCA_032360805.1. Lineage (NCBI taxonomy): Eukaryota > Metazoa > Cnidaria > Hydrozoa > Anthoathecata > Pandeidae > Neoturris > Neoturris breviconis. Next base: position 5,270 of record JAULBZ010002652.1, on the reverse strand, counting down.
TTATAATTTCCGACATGACTTGAGTATGTTTTAAAGTTTTTAAAGAGAAAAACAATGAAAATATGAACAGTGTATAAATAAACAAAGAAAATGATTTGTAACTTTTCATACTCCCAGCAGCATTTACGTTCAATTACCGTACATAATATAACGCAATGGCTTTTGCATCTACACTAGTACAGATTATCCATCCTACTCGAGTCAAGTTCACCAACATCTTCATTATCAGAGTTATCAGACGAGACTTGCAATACTTGCACTGCTGAAAGTTTTTACTCTGTGTGTTCTGGTTTGTTAGTGTATCCTGGTTTGTTAGTGTATCCTGGTGTTAACGGTTCAAAGGTATCGTTAGAACATAGTCACAAGAAAACTATGGTTGTGAACAATAAAAGTCATCATTCAACACTAACTCACTTTGATAGACTCTGACCAGACATGATTGAACTATGAACAGCTTGCGAAATGATATCACACAAATACATTGTAGACATTTTGTCCTTAAGAAACCGTAGTGCGTAACGGCGATAAACGTGGACAAAAACAGGGCAATTAAAGCCCTTTTTAAGGCTATATTATTAAAAATGTAAATATATTTTTATTTTGTGTATGTTTGACTACAATGGAATGTTTTTATCTACAAAACAGTGTATGTAATTTCTTGTCGTTAACTCTCCTTTAATTTTGTTGTCACTTCTCTGTTCAGTTCTTTCTTAAATAACATATAGAAAAGAAACAATTTAGCTTGGTAGATTCCTAATCCCATTCCTAATATCCACAATTGTGCCAAAAGGTTGTATAAGGTCAGTGGTTGAAATAATAGCAAATTATAATCGCTGCGAAGGAGTGATTTTTGAGCATAGCTCTGAAAAATCCCTCCTCCACATAGATTATTTACTCTTATTTCAAGCACTATAAGGTGTTAGGATCAATAATCTCTCATAAATTAACTGTTTGTTTAAAAATAGTTGAGTTGGTGGGGCTTTGTTTGGGGTACAAAGTAATCAAAGCCTGTAAAGATTTATAAATATTTTCCCAAGGCTAGATGTTATTTATTTAAACCTTATTTTTAGGCTAGCTTTGATCTAATATCCAGTAAACTTGGCTTAACTCCAATAGGATGTGTCACACAACTTCTTCCGCGTGTTGTTGGAAACAGTATGGTGAGTATCATACAACGTCTCTTTTCTTTGATCAGCAATGGTTGAAATAAGAGCAAATAATCACTGTGGAGGAGATATTTTTAGCATAGCTTTAGACTTTGTAGACACTACACTCAAAAAATCTTATCTCCACAGTGATTATTCACTCTTATTTCGACCACTGAACAGTGCGGTGAGTTTCAAGTCTGAACTGCTAAACACAACCGGTGGAGGAGTAGAAATCCTACTTTTCATCTCAATGCAAAAGTATGTGTGGCTATGAATAAATAGTACAGTTAAAAGCCTTGCAAAGTTCCAAAAGATTTATGTCTGTCGTCTTTTCTGTACTAATCTGTACTAATCAATTTCGAAGTCATTACTAATCGACGAAATAAGAGTAAATAATCACCGTAGAGGGTGGAGGTCTGAGCATAACTTCAGGCTTCAGCTTATTTCGATCACTGAAGTCATATTATTTTTTCAATCTGGTTATATTTAATGATCAGATAGAAAAATATAACCTTTGCTCAAACAAACAATCACTGTGGAGGAGCGATTTTTTCCACAGTGATTTCTCTAGTTCCAAACACTGCAGTTCATGCTCTAAATCTAAATTTTACGCCATAAATTATAGAGTTCACGCTGCATATAGAATCTGCGTCTGAACTGTGCAGCATCGAAATAATACATGTTTTAATAATATGGAATAATAGACTGGACCAAAAGATGTCCGGAATTAGTGTTCTTCTTGAATTCTAGTCCAGAAGTCGAACATTTTGAATGAAATTTACTTGAAATTATACTGAACCATGTGGTATCAGAGGTAGAGATATGAGTCAGGGTGCTAGCTAGTATTTTTGGAAAGATCAAATTGAGAAAAAGAATTAGGGAAACTAGACTGAAAACGATAAAACAATAAAAAATTTATGGCAATTGAGAAGTTTTTTGCTCAATTTTCAATTGGGAAGATGACTGATAATGTCATCTCTAAGGGCTGGCTAACACCCTGTGAGTAGTCAGTAGTCTGATGAAAACCTTCTTCGACACATTTAACCTTTTTCACAGACTAAGCTTGATTCCTCAATTTCACGATACACAGTAATAGATGGTAGTTAGATGCAACGAATAATATAATGCTTCAATAAAGAGTCAAGTCAGAAATTAAAGCAATAAACTAGACACATTCATGTGTGAACAATTTCGCTTTCAATGTGTGCCAGACCGTCATGTAGTTGTTCCTAGTTGTTTAGAACTATATACCACCAGTCTACACCTTGTTGGCATTCAAGTGTAACGGCTAAATAACAGTATTAATGCACCATGTTGAATTACGGGAGTACTGCTAGTTTGAAAAATACATATTTCTCAACCGATACATTTTAACAACAAAGATATTTTTAAAACTGATTCGCAATTGTTTGAACTATACGTCTGGACATTTTAACAATATGTCTAGACATATTACTTCTTAGATAAACAGAATGTTCTTTTTTTAGCAAGGAAGCAAGTGAACTATTTAATTAAATGTCACAACGAAAATAATTCAGTTATCATTATTTTTCAGCTAAACTAACCTTAATGGAATCTACGAAGGAGAGTGTCAAGTGAACAATCTTCCTGGCAGGCAAAAACTTGCTCAAAGTCTGCAGTAATAAACACTAGAACAACATACTCAACGTTTTTTGCTTCTTCTTTTTGACGACATTTACAACTTTTAAATCTTCAACCAAAAGGATGTTTTTTATATCATCACTACATTTCTTACACCAGCCAAGAGTTTTATTTTCTTCACTATAACCTTTGTCGTTTTCGTTAGCACTCTGAGAGCAAATAGGAGAACTACATTTTATGCAACTATATTTTGTATCTTTCCAGATTTAACACAATCGATCATTTTAAATCTCTTTTAGAACTAGTTGTCATTATGATTATATATCACTACTATATAACTCTTACTTTTTTCCTGTCAAGTTATAAAAACTAGTTACAAAGAGGCCTGGGCGTGTCTAAAATGTACCTGTTATTGTAAACTCATTATTAATAATAATCGTAACGTTGTATCACGCAATCTTTTAGACAAAATGAACAATTAAAATAATGTTCACATTAATTTTATATTGTTCTTGCATTTATTTAAATCAAAATAATTAAACTTAAAGTGATGCAGGTGTATTCTTTTAAGGTGGGTTTCCACTTAGCAAATTCGTCCGGACGAATTCCAAATGAAACCATTACATTAGTTAAAAGCAAGTGATAAAAACACTTCAGAGAACCCTCAAGAAAACTCAGCGAGTTAAACTTAGCGTCAACTATGCAATCTCCCGGTCAGTAGTAGATTCTTACTGGTCATTGTCCGATGACTGGCGCTTATTTCAGGGCCTGTGGAGGAGAGATTTTTCGGAATATTTTCAGTCAAATTAGTTGAAAATAATCTGAAAAATCTCTGCTCCACAGTGATGACCGGCAATTATTTCAAGCCCTGTGTTTAGAAACTTCTAGATGCTTTTTCTCACTAGGCCAACTCAATGCTTTATATTGGTGGTAGATACTCAGCTATCTTAGCATCAGATCGTGGTTTAGTTCTAGATGTATATGGTATTAATTCATTTGAGGAAGATATAGAAAAGAAAATGGTGCAGCTCACCGTCAACTCTGGACCTGTAAGTTGTTTTGTACTAAGCTCAGAGAAAAGACTGAGAATGCGAGAGAGCATACCTTAAGGGTATTAGTTTGTGCTGCTGTGCATGCTTCACATTAAATTCTCCATGTCTCACTGTTTGAAGCAGGTTAGCATTTTCTAATGTGTGAGGTTTATGCTACTATGATTGCTCTACATGTACTTTAATTTAGACATAGCAGTACTACTTAATAGGCTAGTATTCGGGGTGGGGTGGAGGGGAAAAATATATATATATTTTCGTATATCCATGTTAATTTAACTCTGTTTTTCGCCTGAACCTATTTCTAAAGTTGCATGTACTTCAGTCATGAAAATGTGATGCTAATTTTTATGAATAATCATGTTCTTGCATTAGGTTTTATTAGAAGTGCGACCTTTTATAAAGGAGTTATACCGTAAAATCACGGTTATAAATTAATAATTCAAATGTAAAATTGCTACTGGTTATAAGCCCCCTTAATATAGGCCCATCGGCTTGGCATAATAAGTATGGCATAATAAGCCAAGAGAGTATAATAAAGCACAGGAAAATGGCATTTGTGTATATACAGTGTATTAGAGTCATATATTGAATTTCTTTATGCATTTTACTTGTTAAACACCATTCTAAACTCTTCTTTTCTATGATTTTCGCCAAAAACTTTGTATTTAATGGGATCTTCCTTTCATTTGTGTTCATTCTTTCACAACCCATATTCCCAACCTTTTTTTTGGCACAAAATTCCTCCAGGTTATATGTTTTTTGAAATTATATAGGCCCAGGGCTTATAACCGGAATATATAAAGAGTCATGTTACATTGCAGTCTCTTGTGTGTTAGAAGTGTGACCTTGTATAAAGGTGTACTGTATTTCCTTGTTTTTGTGCCCCCCTCGAATAAGTGCCCTTCTGTATTGATAAATTTGATAATTAAAATAAAAAAATAAATAAAAAAGGAAAAGGTGAATATAGTAACAAATAGTAAAAGTATATTTCCTTTCATTTGATATATTATATTTTTCTTTTTGGCATGAGTTCAAAAAAGCGCCAAGCGCCCTCTTATTTATCTGCATATTTATCCCACCAAATGACGTTTGGATGGGCTAGTACTATGTGAAGTGATATTTTTGAAGGACTTACCAAAAAAAATATCAATTTTGTCCACTCGGTCCTTTATTTTGTCGACTCGGGGACCAAGTATCAGCAAAAAAAGATTTTTTTAAAATTTGAATTCTATGAGGTTTTGACCACATTCAGTAAAAAGATATACCAAAGGTTATATTATATACCCATTGGTTAAAGGTACATAATCACCTTTTTTGGTCAAATTCTCAATTTCTGTGTCAAATGGATAAGTGACACACACTGAACATACTCAGAAAATTTCAGAGTCTACAAATGTCAAGAAGTGGCAAAACAAGCAATTCTTTTCTCTGAAAACAGGAAATGTTTGTCAAACAAGATGGCTGCCAC
>JAULBZ010002651.1:0-18279 GCA_032360805.1 Neoturris breviconis | reverse complement strand
GAAATCAATTTCTTCCAATTGAATGTCTTTTTTTGGCTTTTGCTACAATTTTTTTGCCTCGTGGAAATCAGCCTTTAGATTAATTTGCCAAAATATTTGTTTTTGATAAAAAGAAATATTATAAATAAGACTACGCATTCCAAAATACTACTTTAAGGGGTCAAATCTTTTGAGATTTTGTAGAATTTATTACTAGTCATTTGGCAAGTAAATATAGTAGAAAACTTTTTGACATGTTAGAGTATTTATTTTGTAAACAAAATCGCAATTTATGCATTTTTTTCTTTCACATCATTTTTTTCCACATTTGTTTCTTCCCTTAACCCTATTACATGCTAAGGGGAATTCCGCCCTACCACATTTTTTATAGTACCTTCCGAACCACCAGAGCGATGATGCTGAAACTTATCTAGTTTTAATATATATCTATTTGACACATAATGCCAAGATTTGAACATTATACCTCCAGTAGATCAAAAGATATGGGTCATAACCTGAAAACACTTATTTTCAAGTGGGAAATCCTATGTAAAAATCGATATCGTTATTTTACCACAATGTTACAGTAATGCTAATGTTACGAAGCTTGTTGAAGTTACTTGAAATCAGAAAGTAAATAATTCTGGCAAGTTTAGTCATGTGACTAACTTGTTTTTATAAAAAACGCATTTTTTTTGGACTTTCAGATTAAAATTTTGGTATTTTCTAGCATTTTCACTAAAAATTCGGAAAGTTCATGAAAGAACATTTAAATACCTACCCAAAACTGCAAACAGAGTGAAAAAAGCTTTTGTAGAACTTTTTTTAATTGAAATTCTAAGAAAGTACAGTTTTAAGAAAATAAACCATTTAAAATTAATTATGATGACGTCATCAGAAAACTGCTGACTTCAGCAAAAAATATTTGGTACCATTTTGTTCCTTTTGTGATAGACTATAACTCCACAAAGTTTCATCTCTATCCTATTAGTCATTCAAAAGTTATGGAGGGAGGGTGGAGGGCGGAATCTCCCCGTCTCCCAGCTTTGAGAAGCTCCAAAAAGCCCAGCATATATAGGGTTAAGGTAAATATAGTATCTGCATCTCCTTTTGTTTTTGGCTAAATCAGTGATTAAAGGAAATCTAAAATTCTTTTAAACATTTACTCATTTTGCCTTTCACACTAGTATTATTCAACATACTTTATTATGCCGAACGACGGTTTGTTTACATTGGCGGTGAATTCAAATTATGAATTTTGGATTTTTGTTAAAATAAGAAGAAATATTCACTGTGTAGATTGGATCTTTCACATTAACTCTGTGCTCATCTTACACTGGTCATTTTACTTGCAGCAGAAGAACGCCCGGCTGGCGAAAACCTGTTCCAGGTCAGCAAAATAAATTTAGAACAACATTTACAGGTTTTCACAGGCTGGGTTTATTTTCGAAACTTACAGGTTATTGATTTCATTTATGATGATGAACGAATGGAATTTTTCTTTATGTGGACTTTTCTTCAGCAAGTTATTTTTTAGTGCTATCAAGTGATATTTGTTATGCACTTTTGAGTTACTTTGTTAGTGTTGTTAGCTATTTGGTACTGTTGAATTATTTTTAGTGCTATCAGGAGATGTTGAAGAACAGCAGTAATTGCACGGAATCTCAGATATCTTCTAGTCTGCACAGTGTTGATGAATATGTTGAAATGAATCAAAATCATCCTGGCTATTTTGATTCTGTGCTTGTATCAGGTATAACAAGCCTGAATATAACTGCTGGACATCACCTGTGGAGGAGTGTTTTTTTGAGTATAGTGTCCACTTTTTAAGCTGAACACTATACTGAAAACTCACTTCTCCATAGGTGATGTTTGGCAGTTATGTTCAGGTTTGTATAATATTCTGTCAGGTCTAGTATCTACATATAAACTACAATGTTGTATCCAGACTAGTCTTGGATCCTGGTGCATAATTTGTTGCACTAAATCTAGGTTAAAATAAATTGTTTTGTATGGTTAGGAGACCTCCATTGGAGCAGTGCACAAAATAAGAACATATAGGGGCTGTTAATACTAATTTTCCTAATTTCCAGCTGGGGGTCATGGGGCCACTGTAAGCCCCCTAGTGGGGTCAGGTACAAAGCTCCGGAAATTTTGTAATTTGGAGATGTGTGAGGGTCTAAATATCATCAAGATTGACCTATTTTGAGTCGTATGACGTAGTGCAAAGTGTAATGGATATTTGATTGTAAACACACCATGATAAAAAAATACTATCATATTTTAAGTTGCTAGTAAACAAAATATGAAAAAGGAAAGTTGAATTTTCAAAAGAATTACATCTTTGCATTTATTAATTAATGATATTTTTAAATTTCACTATCCTTACAAATGTAAATAACGATAACATGTTTTTATTCATACAACTTTTTGGTAGAATAAGCATTGAGGGGGGCATGCTTTGCTAAAATATCTGTCCTCCGCATGGATTATTTCCTCTTTTCATGTAGATTCTTTCGATGATCATTACATTCAATTGAGAAATGTTGTTTTGGATTATCTTGGTCTGACACCGCCAAGTACTGCTCGTAATTCATATCCATCTGTTATTGGTGCATCAATAATTAAATCTGTACCAAGGTAAAGGTGGAATTCTGCTAGGCGAAAAATGTTGTGTGAAGACAGTAGTGGCTCAGTATTTAAACAGTGGTGCTTTACTTTACTCTGGGGGAAATATTTGAGCCACATCCCTGGAAGCAGTGCCATCTACCTGTTCCCCTGTAAAGTGGTTCCTACCATATTTCAGGGTAAGTAAGGTAGATTGAGGGTTGTATCTCTTGGTAGTGGCTTTGCCCTTGAGAAGAGGGGGGGACGATTTTTGAAAAAAAGACATTCCATTGGTCTAAATTGACAACACACATGTGATGTCAATTTCTACCAACAGAATGTCTTCTTTTGACTTTGCACAAATTTTTTCGTCTAGTGAAATCCACTTTAAGGGAATATTAACAACTTAATATTTACAGAGAAGAGTACTGAGTCAACGATCTTGCAACTGATTCTCAACCAATCTATTGCAAGTTCATTGACACAAGACTCTTCTCCACAAGTACAACATGAATGGGATAATGAATATTTATGTATTGTTTTTGATAGGCAGGAAAATGAAATAAGAGCATATCATATTTCCCCTTTTCACGCGCATTTATTTTTTAAATGGTTTTGAGATGGGGCGTTTAAAAGAGGGATACGTTTATTTTAGAGTGTTAGAGTGTTTTTGTTTATTTTAAAATTTCCATATGGCACTATATATTTCATAGGGAATAGGTAGTCAACCTTAATTAAAACATATCTTTTCTCCTCTACAGTGACAGCAGGGCTGAAAATATTCTGAAAAATCTCTCCTCCACAGCGATGACCGGCTGTTATTTCGAGCCCTGGTGACAGCCCACAGTTATTTTAGTTATTTGAAAAAGGACAACCTCGTAAGCTCTATTCTAATCTAATAAACGCCGCTTTTGAATATGACACATGCAGCATTTATTAAAGGGTGGTGTTCATCAGAGGGTGGCATTTATTAAGCTTTTCAATTTATAAGTGCGGTATTTATTAGAGGGCGGTCACGTTTTAAAGAAGAAATACGGTATCTAAGAAAAAGAGGGTCATCTTACTAAATTTGTATTTGCATGCCTCAAAATAATGGTTAGATGAGTGTATGAGTGTTCGAGTGGAAGCTGAAAATTGTACTCAAAAACACTTCTTCACAGGTGTTGTCTATTTTGAGGCTTGAATTGATTGGTTTCTTTGTAATATCCATGTTTGAATACAAACAAATAATCACTGTGGAGGAGGGATTTTTGAGCAATGTTTCAGGCTTTGTAGCCTGCAGTCAACACACAAGCTGAGATATCGGGTAGTGTTCGAAATAATCACTGTGGAGGAGAGATTTTGGAGCATATTTTCAGTCTTTGTAGCCGTGATTATTTGCTGTTACTTCAAACAGTCAAGGACTGTCTTTTGTAATGAAATCTTTTACGTCTTGTAAATATTTTTTCTAGATTATTAAGTCGAGAGAAGGACTCTGTATATGGTTTAAGAGACAATTCCACAGCAAGTTTTCTGAAGATAAAAGAAGTCGCTGATTCAAGAGTATCGCCTGCGGTAAGATTTCAAAAATATTATTTACGAAAAAGAGTACTGAATCAACATTTCTTTGTATTGAAGAAACCCAGTAGGCAAAAAAATTGTTCAAAGTCAGCAGTAAACATGATAGAACAGCATCGAACGACGTTGTTCTAGCGTCTCTATCGCATACTTTGAACAAGTTTTTGCCTTCTGGGAACCCATCTATTCCAATCTTTTTGACACCCTTTTTGTGCAGTTTTACTTGTATATTGGTTTCAAATAATAGTTTCTTTAAATCTGTCATACATTTTGAGATGGTCGCTAACGAGTTGTCTCGCTCAAAGTGGAACTTGTTGCAAATAATAACTTCCTTTCTGCACAAAAAGGAAGTTGTTGCATAGCAACAAGTTCTATATTTAGCAACAAACATTTTTATGTATTTGTGAATAGGTCAATTATTGTTCGATTTTATTCCAATAAAAATCCAATCTTCAGTGTTCAAAATAAAAGGTACATACATCCATGAATCAAGCGGATACTTAGCTGAAACTTATGTTTTCAAGAGCGTAATCTCCTCTACCGATCAAAAGGTGCAAAAATTGGATAACTGCTTTAAAATATATAACTTATGCAACTTTTTTTAAAAAAATGAAGACAATGGCGCAGTTCGGTAACGGCGGTGGCGGCGGCTTCCTGCTTTTCTTAATAGATGATGTTCTCAAAGGGTTAGCATTTTGAAATTCCGTACCAGCATTTGTGGCAATATTCTAGAAGGGATTGCCAAAATCTTTTTGATTTCGTCCACTCGGTCCTGAGTTTTGGGCAAAAAAGGGCCCAAAGCAAGTTTTCAGGCCAATGGATCGAAAAGGCATGGTCCTGTCCTGAAATTTGGTTATGGCATTCTAGGCAATATTACATTAGAAATTTTTCGAATTCAGTTTATAAGGATCTGACCAGAGTCACATTTGGACTTAGAAAATTTTTACAAAATATTTTTCTATGAGATTTTCTCATGATTTTCTAATGATTTTTGTTGACTTTGAATTTTTTTTTACTGTTTATATGGATTTGACCAGAATCGCATTTGGATTTAGAAAATCTTTTTGGCAGACATTTTGTTGTATTTTTAGGAAGCTCTCTTCTCAATATTTTGAGATAATAATTTTTAACATTTCAAGAATTGAAAAATTGAATTGTCATCATCTGTTATTAAAATTAAAATGAATTTACCTTTAATTTTATTACTGCTAATAGATGCCATGTTTTTATTCATATTATGTTATGTTGAAGTAATTGTTATGTTTATTATACTACTTTAAAATGTTTTATTAAGTGATAACTTTTAATAAATTAAGTGTAATGTTTATAACATTTAAAACAGATGAATTAAGTTAAAGTATACTTTATTTATTATACATAATGATATGATGTGTAATGATATGATGTATGATATGTAATTTGTGCATGCAATTCATATCCACTTTGGAGAACTTATTTTTGAGCATTGCTTCAGGCTATGATATGAAATTTCACTACTCTCCTCCACACTGATTTAATATAATTTTACCTAGATAAAGGTGTTCCAATTGTTTATTTGACCTAAAACTTTATCAACTTAATTAGGACACGAATGTAATTTGGGTGTTTATCTTGGATAAGAAATTTCACTACTCTCCTCCACAGTGACCTGACATAATTTTACCTTGAAAAAGGTGCTACAAATGTTTATTTGAATTGAAACTTTACCATCTTAATAAGGACATATTTCAAACACTGACTATTAATGTGCGTATGCAAATCATATTTATGTGCTTAGGTTTAACTTTTGGTTTGGTGGGCTACACTCATTACCGTACCTTTGATTTAACCTTCTAGGCATTGTGTTCTTGCTTTTCTAACTTTCTATCAGAAGTAATTAGAAGTAATTAAGAAATCTCTAATTGGCAGGTACAATGTATTACCATAAAGTTGAAAATCAGAGAGCGACCGGTCACATGTTTGTCCGGCAATTTATCTCCTTATTTACTGTTCCTGAAATCAAAAATAATGAAATGTTGAAAACTTCAGTGTTCAAAATGAGAAGAATTACAAGAGGAGTGATGTTTAGCCTGAATATAACTTCCGGACATCCCCTGTGGAGGAGTGTTTTTTTGAGCATAGGATTCAGCTAAGCTGAACACTGTACTCAAAAACACCCTTCCACAGGTGATGTCTACAGTTAAACTTAAACCTAGCCATTTAAGGCAAACTTTAGGATTACGTTAACACAAACTTCACAAATATGGACAAATTCTTTATTTACATGAAATTTCTATTATGAAACCGTCTCTGTGCGAACATTACTACATATAAAAATTAGTGCAAATATTATAACTTCTTTTACACAAGAGGAATTAATGTGGATGAGGGATGTTTGAGCATTGCTTCAGGCTTTAATAATCACTGTAGAGGAGGAATTTTTTAGGCTTTTTATCCAGAAGGATTGCCCGATAGTCACTCCTTCATAGCGATTATTTGCTCCTATTTGTTGTTATCTATATACAATAAATAAGTGCAGTACTACTACTACCTTGTACAAATATTAGTGCAAATTATTATAAATAAAATCTACAGAGGAGAGTACTACGATCTTGCAAGGACTGGTTTCTTCATACCGAAGAAACCAATCCATTACATGTTTGTTGACTTTAGCACACACCAAGTGTTTACACAGGATGGAAGCTTAAGCGGCGTTTACACGCTACGATTTTAGTCACGATTTGGTACTCTACTAACTGCCATTATCGATAATCAGCCACGATTTTGAAAATCTGTAAACAGATTTTTGCAGTGTCGTACACATGACGTCTAGACCATAATCAGTAAAGTATTGAATCGGCCCGATTAAGCGTAGTGTGTAAACATTGCTTTAAAGGTACACGATCACCTTTTTTAGTCAAAATTTTGAAATCTAGATCAAATTGTCAAGTGACACATACTCAGAAAATTTCAGATTCCAAAAATATCAGGAAGTGTCAAGTTCAGCAATTCTTTTCTCTGAAAATGGAAAGTTTTTTACCAAACAAGATGGCAAGATGGCTGTCAAACAGTGAGCATAGAAAATACATAATTTCCTACTATTTTGATCATTATCTTTCATCGTTATGGAATAAAACTTTCAGGATATGTTATTAACAAGATGAACTTTCAGTTGATAGATATTTCAAGAAAATTCTAAAAGTAATTTTGTACCTTTAAGGCCATGTTCCACTTCAGAAAATTCTCTGTGGAACGGAAAATGCGCATGCAAAGAAAGAAATTATAGACATTTCATTGGTAGAAATTTGTGTGATGTCAAGTTTATTATTTTTTTCTATGCGTTGTGTGTATTTTTTTGTTTTGTTTTTGTTTTGCGGAAAATAATTCTGAAGTGTAAAACAGCCTTTCATAATAAAATGTTTCTTTTCACTTAAACCGGTATTGTTTACACAAAATACTATTAAGGTATTATGATACCTTGTAGTATTTTACAAACAATCATGTTTTCAATCGAATATGAACCTCTATTTGTTTTGTGGGCAAAGCAGAATATATTTTCATGAAGATTAGAAAAGGTTGGTAAAAACTTGTCCAGAGTCTGCAGTAAAATGCTAGAACAATGTGGTAAATTGCATCTTTACTGTTGGTAAACGTGCTCAGATGTTTAAGTAAAACCAATGATATTAATGTGCAACTTTTCGTAATTTACCCATTTGTTTCAAAAAATTTGCAAGGTTATTTCCAGTGTTGTGTATTTCATGTGCTCGGGTGTCTACTACTAAATAATGTCAATGTGTGCTTTTTTTGACCTCCATAAACTTAAGTAATGCCTCGTCATATTTGCCCATTTGTTTCAAACAATTTGCAAGGTAATTTTGAGTGTTTAATGTACTCGGATGTGTCCTACCAAAGATATCAATGTGCACCTTTTCGACCTCTATAAACTTAAGTAATGCTTCTTCAAATTTCCCCATTTGTTTTAAACAGTTAGCAATATCATTTTGAGTTGATAATGTGCTTGGATGTTTACGGCCAAAGATATCAATGTGTACCTTTTCGATCTGCATAAACTTAAGTAATGCGTCATCAAATTTACCCATTTCTTTCAAACAATTAGCAAGGTCTTTTTGAGTGTTTAATGTGCTCGGATGTACACTACCTAAGATTTCAACATGCACCTTCTCGACCTCCATAAACTTAAGTAATGCTTCACCAAATTTCCCCATTTGTTTCAAACAGTTAGCAATGTCATTTTGAGTTGATAATGTGGTCCGATGATTACTACCAAATATATCAATGTGCGCCTCTTCGACCTTCATAAACTTAATTAATGCCTCGTCAAATTTGCCCATTTGTTTCAAACAGTTGGCAAGGTCAATTTGAGTATTTAACGTGCTCGGATGTTTACAACCAATGATGTCAATTTGTAACTTTTCGACTTCCTTAAATTTAATTAATGCTTCATCAAAATTTCCCATTTGTTTCAAACAGTTAGCAAGGTCATTTTGAATGTTTAATGTATTCGGATGTTTACCACCAAAGATGTCAATATGTGCCTTTTCAACCTCCCTAAACTTAAATAATGCGTCATCGAATTTATCCATTTGTTTTAAACAGTTAGCAAGGTCATTTTGAATGTTTAATGTGCTCGGATGTTCACAACCGAACATATCAATGTGCACCTTTTCGACCTCCTCAAACTTTGTTAATGCGTCATTGAAATTTCCCATTTGTTTCAAACAGTTAGCAAGGTCATTTTGATTTGATAATGTGCTTGGATGTTTACTACCAAAGATATCAATGTGTGCCTTTTCGACCTTCTCAAATTTAGCTAATGCTTCATTATATTTTGCCATTAGTTTCAAACAGTTAGCGATGTCATTTTGAGTCGATAAAGTGCTTGGATCTTTACAACCAATGATTTCAATTTTCAACTTTTCGACCTCTTTAAATTTAATTAGTGCTTTATTGTATTTAGCCATTTGTTTCAAGCAATTAGCAATGTCATGTTGAGTTGATAATGTGCTTGGATGTTTACAACCAATGATTTCAATTTGCGTCTTTTCGACCTCCGTAAATTTAGCTAACGCTTCATCGTAGTTATAGTTATCTCTCAAACAGTAAGCAATGTTTTGTTGAGTTGATAACGTTTGCTCATTTTTGTAACCAACGGTATAAATTTGGAATTTCTCGATGGCAGTAAGTATTTGGAGAAGCATTGATGCTTTTCCCTTTGATTTGAATATGCATATAAGTTGATTCATATATTTAAAAGCTTTTGGAGCCAGTATATAATGCCATTCTTTTAAGTTAAATGATTGCACCAGTACTTTCCATAACTTGCATTTTCTAATTCAATTTTGTTGTTTGGTTCAGTGAATATCATGTCCAGAAATTTATGAAGGTAATCAAAATCTGTGTCCTTTCTGATAACACGTTGCAGAAGGGAATGCATAAGTATGGTTTGTTGTAAGTCATCATCAGAATTTGTTATTGTTATTAATGAATATTTCTGTAATAAGTCTAGTGATTCATTCACTGAGTGTTTATCATAATATTCGTAGAATAGTTCTTTTTTGATGTCCTTTCCATCTAAATAACTCATCATATTAATCAAAGTGATTGCTAAGGAGGATATATTTTCCTTGTTTAATTTTTGCAACGCCATATTCCATGTTGTCATTATTGTTTTGTCATATTTTTCATCACCATGGGGTTTTTTCATTACTTCATCAAATTGGCGTTCAAACTGCTCTAGATAATCGGTGACTGTTATTGACGATCCTCTAATATAAGCTATTGCCTGTTGCAATGCAAGTGGCAAATACTGCATCTTTTCACATAATAAATATGTATTCGAGTCATTCAAGATATATTTTTGGGCCAAGCCTTGAGAAACCAGTTCAAAACTTGCTTCTTTTGATAAAACATCGATTTGCATCTGAATGAATCTTTCACTCCACTCGGTAAATTGTGAGGTAATTATAACAGAAACTTTCGTTGATGGAATTATTTCCAAAAAGTCCATTACTTCTGATTTATTGATTGCGTTATCAAATACGAACAGAACAGGTCGATCAGCAAAAAATCTGTACACTTTATTTACAATAGTTTTAGTTGATAATTTATGTTTATATTCACTTTCATCAGTTGTTTTTAGCTGAATTCTCTCTGCAACGCTCAAAAAATCTTCAGTCATACTATTTTTATCTTCTGCATTGATCCAAATAACATTTTGTTTATAATTTGTAGCATGCTTTTGACAATATTGACGAGCAAGTTCCGATTTGCCAACTCCACCAAGTCCATGGATCACCATTGCTAATTGATTTTCTTCTTGTTGTGTTAACTTCTGATGGATTTCTGATAGTTCTTGTTCACGTCCAACAAATGACGGTACTGGTGAAAATAAGTTATATGTAACGCCTTCAAGTGAATCTTCCAAATCAGCTACACGTTGTAAAGCATGTTCTAATTCTTCAAGTTTTTTCTGGTGATTTGCTTGCAGCGCTGGATGAAGTGATGCTAATTTTAAATCTAGTAATTCTTGTTTATTACATCCTAAGCCTTCAAGAGCCAATGCTATTCGGTCCCATATGTTGTTGTATTCTTTGTTCTTGTATTGCAACTTGTGATGTAGGAGATCATTTCTTTCAATGCGAATCCTAACAAGACAGGCACCCTCAGATTGATCAGAGGAATTAGGTGACTTTTTCCATCCTGTGATAGGTGCTTTAATGGGACAAAGTACTCTCAGGACTAGCGTTAGTAAGGATATATCAAATTGTAAAATATCTGTTTTCCCCGATGCTGGTAGAAGAATATCGTATTGTCTTTGGTATAATATGCCTTGTTTCAGTAATCTTGTTAGTTTTTGTTGATGTTTTTTTATTTCATTGTATAGATCTGTTGGATCAGTTGGAAAATATTGAAGAAATTTACTTTTCAGAACTTCCACTGTTTTGTCCATTAGTGTCATCAAGCGTAAACCATTGATAAGTTCTTCTGGCAGGGTTGTTGGTTGAACAGATGACATGATTAGATACGCTAAAATCAAAAGCATGATCTAGAAGGAAGCTCGCCAAACAGAATACAAATTTATCGTGAATAATCACTGCAGAGGAAGGATTTTTGAGCATAGCTTCAGGCTTTGATTCTAGATTCAATCTATACCGAAAACATTTTCCGAGTTTGAAAAAAGACCTACTTTGATGGAAGAAACGAATGCGGAAAATATTGCTTTGAATTCGCATTCTTTAGTTCCACAATTTTTAAAATTTTCAAGCAATTCGTATTCTTTAATTCCAAAAAACGCATTTTTTTCGAGGTGTGATTCGGATTCTTTAAATACGCATTTTTTTGTTCCGCAAACACATTCTTCCCCTAAAGTAGATCCTCGATTAATCTCCAAAATAAATCTCTAGAATATTCCCAAGGTCATTTTCCGCACTATGTTTCACTTGTGGCGTTGAAAATATGCAAAATGTCTTATAATTATGTGAGGAATTAAAAGTTTTTGTTGATTTATGCTTAAAATATGCATTTAGAACTGTTGATTTTTACCCCTATAAACGAAGTGATGGCGGTGGCGGCCCGCTTTTCTTAATAGATCATTTTCCCGAAGGGCTAGCATTTTGAAATTCCAGCATTCATGGCGATATTCTAGAAAGCTTGCCAAATAATTTTCGATTTCTTTTACTCAGTTCCAAGTTTTAGGCAAAAAGGGTCCAAATCGAGTTTTTGGGCTAATGGACCTTTCTGAAATTTGGTTATGGCATTCTAAGCAATATTACGAGACCGCTGGCCAAATCTTCTTCAATTTCGTCAACTCAGGACTGAGTATCGCGAAAAAGGGATTTTTTCAAAAGTGGAGACTTGGAAAATTTTCAAGCATTTCATCTACATTCACCAAAATGTTCAATTTATCATTTTTGTTGACTGTTTATAAAGATTTGACCAGAGTCACATTTGGATTCAGAAAATTTTAGGATATTTTTGATTTCATGATTTTTGTTGACTTAAAAAAAAAATTGAATTTTTTTCACTGTTTGTAAGGATTTTCTGTGAGACTTTGACCACATGATGATAAGTGATACTTTTTATAAGAGCAATTTTTACAATTTCAAGAATTGATGTCTCCATTTTGATTTTGGGAAGCTTCCTTTTTCAATTTTGAAATAAATAATATAGTGTGAACATTACATTGAAAACAAAACTTTTATAGTCCCTATAAAAGTTTTATTATAATGTGTTATGTCCAGTTAATGATTTTATATTTAATTATTCCCATTGCAAATTAGAAGTAAAAAACATTTTATTATTTTATAATAAAATTAAATTAATTTAAGGAAATGTATTCTTCTGTTGCAACGTTATAATATTTATTATCTTCATTTTTAATTTTAACAACAGATAATAAGAAACACCTTTTATTAAATGTTATAGTTAAAGGTCACTAATAATAGAAACCATGTTGTAATGTACTTATATTTAATAGTCGCATAACACATTATAAATAACTTATATAATTTTATAATACATAGTATATAATGCTATGGTGTGTAGTGATGTATAGTGTATGTATACAACTCATATCCTCTGTGGAGAAGAATTTATTTTTAAACATTGCTTCAGGCTATGATATGAAAGGGTTACAATTGTTTATTTGATCTGAAACTAATGTTTCACTTGTGCCATCTAGAGTTCGTTAAAAATGTCTCATAATTTATGTGAGAGATTGTTGTGCAATCACTATATCTGTAATTATATTCTGATCTGTAAAATATCAGTTAAGTCACGTAGTCATTACACCGAAGTCGTAGGATTCAGAGAGCTACCCTTAGGAACCATCCCAGTCGGCAAAAACATGTTCAAAGTCAGCAAAATAACGTCAGAACAACGTTCAAAGAACGTTGTTCTAGCCTTATTTTTCCAACTTTGAACAGGTTTTTTTCCGGCTGGGTTAGGAACCATTTCCATTTTTCTTTTCAAAGGTACCTATTTTAGCCGCTTTGAAATAACCGAAATCATTAAATTTGAGGAAAACAATCTACAATGAAGAGTGTTAAGTCAACGAGCTTGCAATTGATTGATTTCTTCGGTAAAGAAACCAATCACATGCAAGATCATTGATTCAGCACCCTTCCCTGCAAATAAATTTCAGAGGGCTACAACAAAATCAGGGGATCTAAACATCGAGATGATAAGTTTTTATGATTTTAGTACCTATTTCAGGAGCTGTTATAACGTTGGATCATATATAAAGCATTTCCACATTCAACGTATCGCGAATATCAGGAATCGTGTTGATCGTTTGACTAATCTAAATCATAATAAAAACAATAATTCAAGGCTACACGCGAATGTTTACTTTTGCACCATACTACAACTTCTTTAAAATATCAAGGTTTAGCAGAGAGAAACCCAGTGGGCAAAAACCTGCTCAAATTCAGCAGTAAAGATACTAGAACAATGTTTTCAATGTTGTTTCAGCGTCTTTACTGCGGACTTTGAACAAGTATTTGCCCACTGTGAACCAATAAATTACACGATTGTTGACAAAACAAATACTTACTTTATAAGATTTTCAGTAAATGTTTGTCTTATACTTTTCGTGTCCTTCTGTATCTCACGCCCTCGTATAAATTAATTCGATGATGCATCATAAATTAATATAAACTCAACAAAAACAAATTAATTCATAAGATACGAATTAAAGTCGCATAATCACTTTATTTTTTCAAAATTCTAAAATCTGTATCAAGTTCACTATTGGCAAATTGCTGATTACACCCTGAAAATTTCAGCATTTATAAATAACAGGAATTGAGTCAAATAAGCAATTATTTTATAAAAAACTAGTTACAACTTTATGTAATTATGCAGAAATGCGATGAAATTTGGCCAAACAATATGGCTGCCACACAGTTAGCATAAAAAATACAAAACTTTGGTCACTTGTATCTCCACTAATAGTTGTCTTTAAAGAATGACATTTTCAGAATGTGTTACTGACATGACAAGCTTTCATGTTATTTTTTAGTTATTTATTTGGAATTTTGACCAAAATAGGGTGATTATGTGACTTTAAAAAATTGTTCATTAAGTCAAGACAAAAACTAATTAAAAAATTAATTAATTAATACTTGCAAATTAGTTCATTTAGATAAGGGACCATCTCAAAAATAAAATCTACAGAGGAGAGTACTGAGTCAATGATCTTGCAATGGATTGGTTTCTTCGTCAATCCATTGCAAGCTCGTTGACCTAACACACTTGTGCGCAGATTTATTTTTGTTAAATTTTGTCAATTTCAGTTAATTTAACCCTAGCAAAAAAATTGGTTTTGAAGCGAAATTTTGATATGGTCCCTAAAACAAAAAAAATATTTAAAAGTTTTTGCATTCTATACACTGCATTGATCCAAGTAAAAGTAAATAATCACTGTGAAGAAATGATTTTTAAGCTCAAAAATCACTCCTCCACAGTGATTATTTGCTTTTATTTCTAGCACTGCACTGCCTGATGTTTGAATCTATGATCACAATATGAAATATTTCCAAATGCAGTTTCATTCCCTTATATGTGATGGGTGTTGTCATATATAGAGTGTGTATTTCTAAATATTGAGTGTGTGTTGCCATATGGAGTGTGTATTTCCATATATGGAGTGTGTATTGCCATGTATGGAGATACACAGTCCGAGCTGTAACAGTAGTATTTTACGCTATGTATACTCTGAACTTTATGTCTCTGTGTCTATTCAATATAACTGTGTAACGTATAATAAAAACATGTTCAAAGTCAGTAGTAAAGATGCTAGAACAACGTTGAAGACATCGTTCTAGCGTCTTTACTGCATACTTTGAACAAGTTTTTGCCCACTGGGTTGGTGTACAGATTGTATATCATGGAAATAGTATCCTTTACTTCTTATGGTCATTAACTGCGGTGTAAAATGGTATAAATATACTTTTTCCGTTTCTAATCTCACTGTATGGAACACAGATTGAAAGTACAGAGCGCTTGTTGTGTAAACCGAGCTTCATATCGTACCAGAATTCATTGCAAATAGACGGAAAAAAGGAGAAATGCCATTAGTAAGATTGAACAGCAAATTATAGTGTGATGAATGACTCTTTCAGACTGGCAAACAATCATATGACGTCAATTTCTATTACTGGTTAATTTTTTGCCTAATGAGGATCAATCTGAAACAGGAGTCCCGGTATCCATGTTTCTGATAGCCAAAGAAAACTTGAAATGTACATTATAGCAGTTCATTATAGTACATACGGACACGGTCACATATCGGTCGTGGTCCGCTTTTCAGGACTCATGCAAATTTTATATGTGTATCAGAAGGGTATGCGCTTCCCTTAGAGCGAAAGTAGGCAATGGAGGTGTTCTTAAAAATAGGTGTTCTAAGGGGGTATACTGGCTGGGAATTAGACCTGTTCTTACTATTCGAAAAAACATGCGCAGATGAGATTTGACCTGTTCTTGTGCTGTAATTCACTTCCTGTCGGAGAAAATGTGCTGTTCTGAGCTAGCATTTTGTAGACTGGGAAATCAATCTGTTTTGGAGAAGATCTGTCTAGAAAAATGAATTGTTCAAAGAAAAAAAGAAATTGACTCCGAAAACATCTTCCAGCTGGAAATATTAGCTGTTCTAGGATAGCTGTTTCTGTGGTTAGTTGGGAAAAAGAGGTGTTCTTATGAGAAAAAACTGCACCGTTTCAGGAAAATCTTATTTAGTTGGAAATATTAACTGTTCTTTAGACTAGATCCATATTCAGCTGGGAAAGGTAGCTGTTCTTTAATGCATGTGTTATACTAAGAATAATCCCGAAAAGGATGCCAACTAGAGAATAAGAACACCTCCCTGTGGCTGCTTCTGTTAGAGAGTAAAGCATTTCTCACAAGAATTAATAAAATTCTGTAATAAATAATGGTTATTGCTTCATTATTTCTCAATTTAAATGTGCTTTATTATGTCTCTTGTTATTAAAGGCAATGGCATCTTACGAGAGACGTTACGAGAAAACAAAAGCTGCTATGATGGGTACGATATCGTCATTTGATGAACAGTTAGCAAAAGTGAGGTTAGTAAACATTGGCGAGGCGAAAAACTAGGCAAAGAATTTGCTGTAAAAGCCAAAAGAAGACATTCCATTGGTAGAAGTCGACGTCACACCATGTGGGACGTCAATTTCTACCAATGAAATGTCTTCTTTTAGCTTTTGCGGGGAATGCTTCGCCTCGTAGAAATCAACCCTAGTTGCACCCATTTTTTTTTGTAAAAACACATTCCAGTGGGCGGAAAACTTGTTCAAAGTCTGCTAGAACAATGTATTTTCAATGTTGTTTGAGAGTTTTACTGTGGACTTTGAACAAATTTTTTGTCCACTGGGAAATTATCCTGACGAAACTCTCCTCCACAGTGTTGACCAGTCTTTGTCCTTGTTCTTACTTTCCTTCTCCCATGCTTAAACTGCTGAAGAATCATTAAAGGAGCTGCGCACTACTCTGAACGTCTCAGATTACCCTCCACTCTTGTTTTTAGATATTTCTACCTCAAACACTGAAAGTTTTGTTAATATTATTTCTGGCACATTCCTTAGCCTTTACGCTTAACTATTTAATAGTTACCAATTAATTAATCTGGTCATATGAAGCTCATATTATCAATATCTTGCCTGTTTCGATTAAATAGGCTGACGCGAAAATCAAGAAATATAAGCTCTGTGCGCAGCTCCTCTAATAAATATAATAATTATTTGTAAAACTTTATTCGTTTAGAACGCCCGTGTCAGCAGCAACCGTGCCTCTAGTGCGTGGTTATGAGGATTTAATGAATCCAAATCATATGCCGTACACAGCACCCGATAAAATTACGACAACCGAAACTATGGTAATAAAACCAGGACCTTCATCTGATGATCAGATCGATATTAGTTCTTGTAACTCTCGTATTTCCAATCCATTGAAAGGTGAAAGTTTTACGTCAATAAATAGTGGAGTGACTGATACTTCCTCAGATATTTCATTGTAGCTCTACTTAGCCAGTGAGAAAAACTTGTTCAAAGTCAGCAGTAAAGACGCTAGAACAACGCCATTCGACGTTGTTCTAGCGTGTATATTTCTGACTTTGAACAAGTATTTTGCTTACTTGGTATTGTGTAAAATCTCTCAGAGTCATTCTCAAAGTTTTTTCGTATCAACAGTAATAGTTGATATCCACTAGGCAAAATATTTGATGTGAAAGCCAAACAAAGACATTCTATTGGTAGAAATTGATGTTACAATCATGTGATGTGACTCTGGGTTCTGGGTTAATATTAATATATATTAATATATTAAAATTAAATCTTTCCCAGTTGACAAAGACTTGTTAAAAGTCTACAATAAAGACGTCAGAACAATGTTTTCAACCTTGTTCTAGCGTCTTTTCTTCGGACTTTGAACAAGTTTTTGCCCACTTTGATTGAGTCTTCTTTGGAATTTATTTTTGAAACGCCCATCATGTGACTTGATAATAGTTGTATAGTAACGGGGGTGATCTTATCAAAAATCAGCCGAAATTCAATAATAATTGTTGATATCGTACCTCCTGAAATGTTGAAATAGGCGGCCGGCCGTTACAAAAAAAGTTGATATTAATCTCTCATAAATACATGCCGTCGTAACCATTACCGTCTTACTTTTTTACACAAGTACATTGACTCAAACGTGTAATTTTCCAATTTTACTGCCTGATATACACAACCTCGATCCCAGGGCCTCTTCTCTATTGACGTCTAAGTTTGTGAAGAAGCGCTGGGATCGAGGTTGTGATATACATTACATTGACAGTAAATTTATAGACGTACGGCAGGAAAGTTTACCGAGTACGGTCTTAAGCGTATCCGTATATGGACTCCGTATTGACATGATTTCCGGACTGTGTTCGGCAGTCTTTCACGACACATAGCCATTTACGTGAAGGCAACCTCCAAGCTAGGGTACTACCTTAAGGGAAGAAATTTTGGCGGATTTGGCGGTTTTTGCCCAAAACCGCCAAATTTAAAAATAATCGTCGTCCGCCAAATTTAATTCCCGCCAAATTAAACAATTTTCGTCATCCGCCAAATTAAATTCCCGCCAAATTTATAAAGA